>JAKOGI010000918.1:0-302500 GCA_029747015.1 Carnegiea gigantea | reverse complement strand
TAGGAATTGAATGACAAACAAAATAGTAACAATGGAGTCTAGGTAAGGTGACTTCCTATTTACACACAAGATGGCAAGTGCAATTGGTAAATTCAGGGAAGCATGGTGTTGAACGTCTTGGATTCATTAGAATATGAATTTGCAGGGTTGTACCTTTGCTCACATGGAGTAATTGTGCACATAATAGCAAGATTGAATAGAGAAGAGTCAAGTTCACTGGTGACAAATGAAATTTAAAAGCAAGAAGAATGGTGAAATTACAACAACCATATTCACCCTTGCTTGTAGGAGCTGAATTACATCGTTAATTTAGAATAAGCTATATAGGCTCAATATTATGATTAAACAGGTGTAAGGTATATGGTAGATACACTTTTTAATGGAATGAAGAAGTAGATGATGGAAATCAAAAGTATTGAAATGTGGCCAATATTTTAAAATCAAATAAGAACTTATTCCATATCTAGCAACAAATTTCAAGGACTTTGTGAATACTGCCCAGAAAGAAGGCATGAATACTCTTAAGGGTCCACGAAACTCCAAAGGTTTGGAGTGGAAGGGGGAAATCAAATAGCATTGGAGAGGGCAAATTTTGAAAATAAGGCAAATCAAATAATCAAGAAAAAAATCGAAGGAAAGAGATTAATACAACAGACAAACTTCAATTGGCAGGGTTTGGATGTCAGTCTTTTTTCCCCCCCTATGTAAATGTTCAGGATCAAAAAGAGATGTAACAACAAAAAGATGACGATAATGAACAAATCAAGATGACTAAGGGAGAAATATTAACTGAAAATAATGAGAATATTATGAATGCAAGACTTTAATGAAAAGAACATATGATAAATTACGAAATAATGGATAAGGAAATAGTGCCATGAGGCAGATAGAATGAATTGGAGGCCAGACAAGTAGTAAACATAGAATATTTAAGTAATGATTAAATGTTAAGGATAGTTCAAATCTCTTTGTTTGTAAAGCATAGCATGTAAAAGGTATTAACCCGATACAAGCGTATGAAGTTGCCAACCTATAGAGATTGAGGCGTGAACATTCAAACTGGGATCTTAACAAAGGTACCTTTTATAAGTTATGCAGAAATCCACATGGAGGTTTGTGCGATTACAAGAAGAATAAGTCATAGCGATTCCAAATTTATTCTGGAGGATTAGGGGAGCAAAATATGGGTTAAGACTATAAAGTTGAAGGGAGGGCTTGCAGAAGCATGACAAGAAGATGACAAAGGATATAAGGAACAACGTGATCTTGTGTACAAGGTGTTTCCATGAAGATGCAAGTCACACTCACAAGGACGTATAGCTAACATCCCTAGAGAGGTCTAAGAAAAAAGTTTGAAGCATTAGAAATAGGGATAGGCTTTACTCTTAAGCACATTTACTTTGAGTTCACCTATATATATATATATATATATATATATATATATATATATATATATATATATACACATGCATATATATATACGCATATATATGTACACATATATATACATATGTATACATATATCTATATCTATACGTATATATATATATATATATATATATATATATATATATATATATATATATATATATATATATATATATATATATATATATATATATATGTATGTATACACACACACATATATATGAAAGGGGGAATACCCCTTTTTGAATCTATGGATTCGAAATTAACGTCAAAATGGAAGAATGAAAATTAAAATCAATTGTTAGCAAGAAAGGCCATACTATTAGTGATAGGTGATGGCGATTCAACATAAGGATTAATGTCATGGAGTAACTCAATTATAGAAAAGATAAGTAATAAAGTATTGCTAAGGTGATTGAACAATTTTTTTGAACCAAGAGGGGTTAATATGATCCAAGGGAATGGCATGTTATTTGGTATTATTGCATAATAAGGACGTGACTAAATTTAGGTTGTAATTAAAGAAGTCAAGGGTCCCCACTAAGGGTACCCAACTATGTAATAGTGTCTTACAACAAAAGTCTATTGTTAGAAACCCCAAGGTCACTATAGACTCCTTTGGGTTGAAATAGGAACTCATGTGGCTAGAATTGTTTAGGTTCAATACGTTCATAAAATGATCACCTATGTTTTTAGCTTCTATGTAAACAATCATCATATCTTTTTCCTCCATAACCCTCTAGTATTGTACTTGAAGTTTTGGCTTGACAATACCCTCTTGAATTTGTCACCCCAATTTTCTAAAATCACCCGTAGTAACCCTGTAGCATCCATGCAATATAAACTCAAGTCATCACTTTTGCTCCCTTACTAACATAAGTTGTAATGTCTCACCTCAAATGCCTTGAGATCCTCTGATAGAACCATCATACTTATATTACACTTTTCCATAGATTACTATTTCCTAAGTCTAACATCCCTAAACCTTTTCCGCCTATTAGCTTGAATGTAATTGATGACCTCTAGAATTTCTGGTAAACAAAAGTAAAGAATCCCTCTCTCTATATGTATTTATGGCATATCATCGAGCCTCTTTTCTGTGGTTCCTCCCATGTGAATAATCGTTTTTCACGAGATGAATATGCTTATCGAATCACCTCATATACTAAAAAAAAAAAATTTCTCCACTTAATTTATTTTGCATAATCTTATGAGCATGGCCCAGCCCAACAACACTCATCACCTATATTCCACCACAGTCAGTTAAAGAATTGCTTATATCCTTTCCTTGAGATCTATTATGGATATCTTGGCACTAAGGTCTACCTTTAATAATTTCTATGTGCCCTTAGGGTCTGTTTAGCCCTATAATAAGTGTAAGGCCTAATCATATTGTACAATCTCAAACCTCTAAAGGAGTTCTTCCTTTGCACATTTTCAAAGTTTGAGACATATTTATTTATATAACAGTCAATGACCCCAAAGTCATCATGCTTAGTAATAACACTCATCCAAACATCTCCCACCTCTTCATTCCCTTCGTAATTATTGCTTTATGGTTGGATGGTTTGTATACACCTAACATACGGTAGCGTACATAAATTAACATAATTAGAAAACCAATTAATCTGCGTCTTAATATTTTCGACCGTATGCTACCCATGCAATACCAAATGACATACCATAAGCTATTAGAATGTCATCCCATAAATAAATTACTATTGCAAATTATGTATGATAGGGTGATAGGCACTCAAACATATATGCTATTGCAAGGGTCGATTGATTCTCCACAAAGGTATTGCAACAGAGTACATTTCCATTACCTAGAAAGTTAAATGTAGTTTTGGTATCGCATTGATCTTATCAGAATTTGCAAATGACATTCTTGCATCATATCTTAAACATCATCATGCCCCACAAATTAAGTATATCTGCATACCTTAATGAAAACTCTAAATTAAAATCGTCCTCATAACATGAATGGACAATAATTATCACTATAAGCTTGATAAACTTCCCGGGGTTACATATGCCAACAGGAGGACAACTGGGTGCTTCCCTACTCTACTTCGTCAATTATGGAGTCCCTAAGATGCTTCTTGACTATGCTGTTTACCTTAACACCAAGGACTGAAAGATGGGAAAAACTTTACCGAAGCATCCTTCTTATACAATCATACGCATGATTTCATAGTTAGCAGCTCGTGTAACTAGTTCGAACACCTCACAACCATCCTATATATCCCAGTGGCCCTCAAACCTGACTCTAATACCACAACTGTAACGCCCCCCAATAATAATTACCCCATTATTTTATTCTAACCACTTATTGTTGTGCTTGCATTGGAAGTCTTAATGATTGGAGGCATTAAGGTTATATATATACACTACACGATTTTGCTGAAACACTGTCACATTCTTAATACCCACCAAACTGAAGGCATTCACATCAACTCTAAACTACAATTTAACCTTTACAAACTCAAAATGTAACTAGATTAGGTGTTTCCCAATACTCCACATTTGACATGCTTATTAATGTCTTTAAGCTCAGCCAAAATTCTCTGTGAGTGACTAACAGCATCAACCAACATAAATACGATTGTTTACTTCCGCTTCTTGCTTCCCTCAACCTTGTTAAGGAAATGTCTATTCAGTAATGCCCTATCTAATAGAAAACACGAAAATACTTCAAAGAGTGAGCCAAAGCCTAGTACTCTTACCCCCACATTGTGAACTGAACATTTAGAATAATGTCATTGGGCGCCCGCATTTTAATTCATTTTAGTTCGAAAACAGGTGAGGCAGAGAAATTCATAGTGAAGTTGATTTGCGTGTTATTATCTAAAAGTGGAATCCAAGTTGATGAGCTCATGTGCATCATATGATCTTTGAATAGGTGTACACCTGACAGGCTAATCGGGAACTCGACCCTGAGGCTGTGCGGATGAACTGAAGGGTATAAGCCCTGACAATTGATAACTAGTGGGTTCACTTGATTATGTGATAAAACAATGTTTGAAAATGATTCATTAAATAATTGTATATTATGCGATTTTTCATATGCATAAAAAGATACATGAATTTTCACAAGACATAGGTAGTAAACGTGCCTGGTGCTTTTAAAACCCCTCATTTTTTTAAGAAATAATTGTTATGATGTTGAAACGATGAAGATGGCCTCAATTCTACTTCAAAATACATATTTCTATAGTTAGTAGAGTTTCAAGTATTTCTTATCAATCACCCCTTAATAAACAATTCCCAAATTTTCTTTGTTCTTCATTAAATCACATAAATTGATTTTCTTCTCTCCTTTCTAACATTATCGTTATTTTAATCATCAAGTATTAATAAGACTGTTATTATCATTATTATCATTATTATTATTATTGTTATTATTATTGTTGTTGTTGTTGTTATTATTATTGTTATTACATTATTATTATTATTATTATTTAGCTACATTGGTTGTGTTATGCCCTCCCCTTATAATGTGGTTGTTATTGGCACTATTAAGAATAGTAATGTATCCCTGTTTCTTCAATATAAAGGTTATGAGTACTATTATTATAATTATTACAAGTATTACAATTATCATTATTATTCTTGTCATCCACCTCACTACTCCATTATTATCGATAATAATATTATTTGTAATTGTAAAGGGATAACCCATAAGAGGGTTTCGATCATCCAAGTTTGGGTTGAAATTTTTAAACTCGTTTTTCCATGTCAAGTACATCTAGTAGGGTTTGAACCGACAAATCTCAAATCCTTTAATTCTCCATTAGTCCTTGATTCCTAATTGGGTGAGTTAGACTTCATGTATCATGTCATTTTGTTCCCTTTCAAATATAAAACAATTTCCATCCATCATTTTTTAATTTCAAAAGACTTAGATAATTCATCCACCCTAATTTTAACATTAATCCTATTATAGCTAAGTCATCAAAAGTCGAGTTCTCCCTTTTCTTTTAATTACTATTATCATCTCATTTCATCTCAAAATCCATTTAATTCCTTAATTTAATTTCAAAACTTAGATAAAACAAGTTTATTTCAAATCTTCCCAATCACAATTCTCTCCATCATTTTCCTCTTCAATCTCAAATACCAACATAGCTGTTGAATCACTAAATGTATTAGAATTTTACATGAATATTCCACTTGAATTTCTTATAATACATATTAGGTTATTATTCTCAAAAAGTTAACAAAAATGCAGTTTTCTCTCCTTTCTCCGTCTTCGACCATACCCCACTTCAAGTTCAAGGAATCCCTCCAAGACAATCACTCACATACCCATCTCTGATTCTTTAATTTTCATTCTAACCTAACCAAAATCCTCAAATTTCAACATCCTCAAATTGCAAAATCACAAATCATCAACTTATATTCAAATTCTCCATTCCTCCATAAACACCCATTTCACATCCTCACCTCCAATCCTCAAAATTACCATAATAAACCATAAATTCACGCATTTCATCACTTAAATCAATTCAAAAACATATTTACCAACTGAACTAAGAGACTAAATTATGAAAATCAAGAGAAGGGAGGTAGGGTTTCACCTTCCAACACTTACATGGCAAGCCAAGAGGAGTTAGTGGGGTGGCAACGGCGGGAAGGTGCGGTTGGAGGGTAGTGGCTAGCGCTAATGGCATAGTGGCATGTCGGTGGTGGCACCGACTGGGCACAGTGCACAAGAGAGATGCAGGGGAAGGGGAATCGAAATGAATGAGGGGTGTCAGTTATTAGGGGGGTTTGTTTCTAAAAAAATTGTTAATTTAATTTAGTAAATCCTCCCATAAGCTCTAGATTCTTCATTTCTTTCTCTTTTTTTTTTCTTTTCCTTTTTTCCCTCTCTAATCTGGGGGAGGGGGGCTTCGTTTTGGGCTAATACTTGGACCTTGCTACGATTTGGGGAAGATTTAAAAACATTACCCATATCAATTAGGTTATCGTGTTTGTTTTTATTTATTTACTAATATCTTTGTTTTATTTGTATATTATGGGTGAATAAATTGTGTATATACACCCTGTAATTTATTTATCTATTTACTTATTTTATGTATTCATTGGTAAATTTTGAGTGATTAAATATAAGCATGACTAAATTTTACTACGAGGCCATTTGTCATCTCAACCTGCAACTGTAGAAATATTTCAAATATTGAATTGAAATGCGGTGTTAAACTTAATTAAATTTAAATTGAGTTTAATTGAGTAATTAACATTAATTACCGTTGGGCTCTTACACATGGGATGCACAGTAGAAATACCCAAATCTCACTTCATCATTCATGACGTTGTCTTAGATCAAGAGGATACCATCCGCACTCTTTGAATATGGATTCGAGATGGTTTATAGATGCATTTCTCCAATGTATTTATAGATGAACTACCTTTCAAACAAGGGAAGTATTAGGTTATGTGGGAATCAATGTAAGAAATATATCAACCAATGCTTGAGATACAATACTCTTTGGACATCATTAATCCAAATTCTATCATAAGAGCTGGATCATCTGCAACTTTTCTACTTGACACTTAATATAAAACCAATGATAAGACCAAATCTAAAATGTCTTGGATAAGCAAGCCAACAAATTTATCATGGATCAATTTTGACTTGAGTTTTCAAATCAAGGCCATCCAATCACCCCCAATAACAGTATTATTATGCCTCACCTCTTTTCCATGCTTCAAATCATGAAGATATAAGAATGAGCATCCTCGACATATGTGATCGTTAATCCATGCCCTTGCCTAGTGGCATCCATTACAATATCCCCTTCATAACTATGGATCACAAAGTTGAATCCCCAACCAATCTGATGAACTACCATAATAGTTCAGCTTCTATAAACTTACAGACGATTGCTCCTAAGCACAAGGCAGTATCATTTCTGGTGTATTCCCCCTTCCCTTTAGCTCTCTATAAGAGCAAACTAAAGATCTTGGTCTATCACATAGCACCCCTAAAGATCTTGTCCAGTTTGCTAGAGATGGAACTATTTCTAGTGTTTTAACATTTACATAAAATAATGACTAGACCACCAAAATCTTCTGCGGAAGCACTTTGTTTCCAGCACAATACAATCCCTCTTTGATATGTACTTCCCATTACAAATAACACCATTAATAGAGCTAGACATGCAAAAAGAAGTTGCACGCCTTGCAATATTGCATTTAATAGGTAAAAACCCCTATAAACTCTCCACCTAATGTGTCAGACCTTAAGCGTTGTACCTAAGCCTAAATGCTATTCTAATTTTGGTTATTGACACATGAAGAGCTCCCTACTTGCTCAAGATTCAAGAAATGTATCACATGGTATGCAGGCGGAATAAATAAGAAGCGCTTAGAGTTCTTGTGCCAAAGTAATCTACCATGGGACCCATGATTTATAGAGAGGCATTCTAAGAATAAATTTTGCATAACAAGAAAGAAAAACCTCCCTTTCAAGTGATTCGTCCTAACACCCAAACCCAAAATCAATAAGGTCACATACTCTCAAGTTCGAAAGTGGTCGGAATGCGGAGACATGAACTTAAAAGTGGATGGCCTTGACAAGTATCAGGAGCATGTAAAAGCCTGGGCAATTTCAAAGCTGAGAAATTCAGATGGAATTTCAACGTCAATGAACTAGGCTTTGGTTCTGTGTAGACTTTAAGAATAGTTAGGTTAACTTTAGAATGTAAACAAAGTCAAATTAATAAGGATTTGACCTAGGTAATGGCAAAGCTACTGCCAAGCCTAAAGACCCACCAATAAGTTGATTAAAGGCTGAGCCACCCACAACCTATCTAAAGGATCCACTTAACTCACCATTAAGAATTCTTGGATGAAGAGATAGAAATTTTGGAGTTAAGTAAGATGCTTTTCATTCATTTACTTTAACTTTTGATGATCTCCAATAGATACAAACTTTGTAATTTATAGGGAAAGGGTGAAAAGACTTAGTATTAAACTAATATAGTATTAAACTAATACACTTAACCTAAAAACATTAAGGCTAAAACATGCAAAAATTAAAGAAGAAATATAAAAAGACTAGGCTTGATTTAGTGCTCGTTTAATCCCTTTGATGATTCATCCTTCGTTAATTAATACTTGTTCATTCATGGGCTTTAAAGTCAGAAGGACTTGCACTAAATTATACCTCTCAAGTCAGACTCTAAGAATGTTGTCAAACCATGTAGCATCAAAAAATAAGTGTTGAGTCATGCCTCTTGATATACCCTCTAGAGTAGTTTCAAATTCGTCATCAAAGACTTTGGCAAACTACTAACTTTGCTTTGTGATTGGTTTAGGTAGACCAATGATTTTGGTTTTAAACTGACCTTGACCGGCCATTTGAAATGAACTCTGGACTACTATCAAAGTTGTTGGGTCTAACTTGAATCGGCAATTGCTAAATTTTCATCCAAAAAATAACTTTTGAAGCTAACATCATATGTATCGCTCAACCTTGCTTTGACAAAGGACATGGATGACTTGGACCCTTGGAGCCACATGCTCCGTCATCAATCCATCCAAACATTACCTAAAGATCCATCCCTAATGAACCATCTAGCACCTCTAATAACATCTTTTGTAAATCACAAGCACTTTTATGTGAAGCATGATTTTGACCAAGTCTGCATTCAAGTTATTAGAGTGAGGGTAGTATTTAGCTGCAAGGAGCCAAGCAACGAAAGGATGTATCATCTTTCATTAGGCATCATCTTTCATTGGGTGTAGATCGTGCTTAGCCAATAAGGCATTGGCCTCCCTGTCATAAACACCTAGTCTTCCATCTTCCTTACAATCACAGAATTTTTCTTTACTTATCAAGAAATCTTTCATTCATCTAAATTATGACACCACCAGAATCGTACAATAGAGGCCTGAATGGAACTTCAAAAGTCCTTCTGAATTTAAAGGCACTAATTATACTAGTTGTTATAGCTTGAGCAATTTCTGTTATCAGCACCTTGCACTCTGCCATGATAGAAGTTTCTTCACCCTCCCGTCATGCACTCTGTGATGCAATTAATAATAAACAAGAAAGGTTTCTCTTATTCCTAGAGCGATCAATGATAGTTGGCAAACAAAGATGTTTGTCCTATGATAAAACCTCTCTAATATCCAAATGACTAGTGATGCGCCTCATTTTATTGTTTCAGTCTCCTTATTGAAAGAAACATTTGCTTTGTCAAACTTTTTATCCCAATGCCTCTCAATATGTTTGTAGAATCTCCTTCAAAGCAAGTGCTTAGGGTTCCCCTTCTTGACAAAATATAACTTTATCATTAAAGAATGTGAGAAATAATAGGGGTACCTAAGCAAAGAGGGAGTCCATGCGGTGATAAAATTCCAATAGCCCACTTCAAATGTCCAGATAGCCCTTTTAAAACAAATATAAATAAGCAAGGGGAGATGAGATCCTTCTGTGTAAGCCATTGTTAGGAATAACATGGTCTTCACAGACACCATTGATAGGAAATGAAAATAACGTTGACTTCACGTACTTTATAATAGACTGGATGCAATACTATTGAGGCCTAAGTTTAGCCATAACCCTTTCTAAGAATAGTCATTCCACCTTGGCATATGTCTTTGCCATGTTGAACTTAATGGCTATATTCCCATGTTCACTATTATTAGTATTCAGTGATTAAAAGGTCTCAAAGGAAACAAGAATGTTATTTGTAATAAGATGGCTACTCTAGGAGTTAGAAATAATATAATTCAACAATTGATGATCCCATTAGTGACAAACTTGTACAATGTTTCAAGGGCTAATTTGATGAACATCAAATATTAACTTTGGCTTTGACTTCTATAGTGTAGGCGCCATAAAGGTATGGCTATGCTTAGGTGGCATGGGCTGACCATCTAAGATGGTGAGAACTACATATGGTACATCACCAGCCACAATCTCCAAGAAACATTGAAAGAAAAATGGATTTAGACCATTCGGTCCGGGTAGTCTAGCATGCTGGTGTATTTGATTAAGCATCTATTGAACCTCTTCCTTATTAATATACATCATATAGTAGATCATTTATCTCATTGTTGACATCCATCTTAGTATAGTCTGGCACCCCATCCATAGCCAATAAACATGAGAAGTGAAAAGATTAGACAAATAAGCAATGGGAATATGGTCAATAACCTAGTATTCAATTAGAAAGATTTCACCAACAACTTGGAGGCTTCGAATAAAGTTTAAAGCATAGTGTATATTAGCTATGACATGAAACCAATGGGTATTTCAATCGTCAAATTTTAAGTTATCAAAATGAGCTTGTTGCTTCCATAGTATCTCCACCTTCCTTCCCCATTCTTTGACTTCTTTTAAGGCCTCTCGGTGGCTCATGGAATCCTTCTTTATTCCAAATCAAGGGCATTCTCAAAGTCCTCTCTATTCTATATCAAGAATTCCTCAAAACAAGAGTCAATTTTAGCCACTAAATTATCAACATTGTTTGCCACACTAAGGACAGTTAGACACTGTAGCAATAACATCATCATAAGAAGGATTTGTTACCCAATATATACTCAATCTGAAGACCCTCTTCATCTGGCCCTCTCTTCTTCTGATTGGTTCACATTTCAAAAAAAAGGGGAAGTGGGTTAAACACGTGAAACTCTATATAAAAGACATTAGAACTAGGGAACAACAGGGACCATTCATGGAAGCACAATACGAATCTATCCTTTCTCCAATAATAACTCTATTAGCCTAATAGTTTCACTAAGATAAGTCATAAGCTAAGGAATCCAAATCATACAATTCACTATCTGGGAAAGTTGCCTCAAAGCTATCAATTTTAGTATGGCTTTAGGGTGGCCCTATTCTTCTCAAAATAGTAAAAGATCTCATTCATGTGCCCCTCACATAGAGTGGGTTTTGAGATTGTTGACTATGTCCATAATTAAAAGCTTAAACTGAGTTTCAAACCATTTATATATATGAGTGAATCGCCTTCAAAGTTATCAATTTAAGCATGAGAAGAGGTGTCAAGGTAGTCCAAATCTAACCCTTCTGAGCTAATGGAGTCACTAGACTCACGTAGACCACCCAACCAAATAAGATCAGAGGCTTCTACATGGATCGGAGTGCTAATAAGTGGGTAAAGGGCAATTTGTAAGCCCCAAGTTGGCAATCAGGAAAGGCACCAATGAAACGTTGCATACGTAACTCCATCCCTTCAGCAAATTCCCTAATTAGAAGTTCTTGGTTAATACATTTTCAAGACCCAGCTCATCTCTTAGAATAATTTCTATGCTTCATGGGATTTTAGTGACAATGAAATCGTGGCATTTATCGAGAAAATTTAGAAGTCCACATAATAGACGATGGTTTTAATTGATTTGGTAATGGAACCTAGAGTTTGGTTGGCCTATGTGAAAGGATATGGTAGCAGTGACGCTGTGGAAGTAGTCGACCAATAATTTCTATGCTTCCCATCATGATCTATAAAACACTTACACATAACATTGAGAAGAGTGTCATGTACGGCTTAAATCAAGATTAGGTAAGCTTATTTATTAAACATGCATAATGCGCCTATGTCATATAACCTATTACTTGTGTATCTAATTAGCTCATTGGCTTCTAAAATCGGGCTCTCATACGACATTTGTAGCACCCCTAATTATTACCTAACTACACCAATTAGGGCATTTAGTAGGGTTAAATAGCAGAAGATTTAGGGCAATTGAACAGTATTATTATCACTTACTCAAATGAACGAGTAAGGAATAACGTTTTTTTTAAAAAAAATGTGAGGAAGATAGAAAGTTTGCAACTAATTTATTCGCTAAACCTAATTAACTCATAGTTTAGCTACAACATTAAATTCATTATGCCCATAAACAGTGAGTGGAAAACTTTAGTAGCAACTCTACGCTTAGCCCATTTTCGTTTGAGATCCAACTTGAGCTTTACCATTAGGACCTTGCGTTCATAGTAATCGAATGGTGATGCATTATTGACCTTCCTTTTCTTCCCCTTTTTCTCGGTTTCTTGTAAATCATCGGGGAAAAGACCAAGGACACAATAATAAAATTAGCATGAGCTTGTACGTTATCCTGGTACATGTAAAAACTAAGTAAATAAGTTTATATTGAGCATGCATGAAAACACACTAGGGCAATTGGATTTCTATACTATAAACAAAATTACAAATTTCGGTTAACCATTTCTATGGAAATTAATCTTCAAATACCTTGAGCTATGAGACATTAATAATTCTAACCCTGTGTTTCTGGAGTTAGTTATTTAGTACCTCAATGTTTTTGTGATTGAGTTTTTAGGTACCCTCAATATTTTCCATATGCCCCTAAACTTTTTAAATTTGCATATTTGACACCAATTCTCAAAAACTTTACTTTCGAAAAATGGATTCAGACCATCTGGCCTGGGCAGTCTATCTGATGGCAATGAAGAGAAAAACAATGCCCAATTATAAGAAGAAATATATCAACTAATGAACTAATTAAACTAGAAGATACCAATGTCATTCCTTAAGAAGAAATGAGGAAAAAAATAGATAAAAAGTATGGAAAAATGACGGCTGAAAGTGAAATCAATGGAATTAGTGAAGAACTCAGCATCGAAGAATTTGAATCTAATTTAGTTAACAATGTAATTTTGATAGCTGAAGAATTTGGTAAATTATCTAGAAGAAATGCCAGATGTAGATATGTTCTAATAGGGTGAATGACCTATTTTTCTTTTGGGTTTATCCCAAAGAAAATCACATCATTTGAAGAAACTAGCCTTACTTCAATTAGCTAAGCAGCTTACATCCTAAGCATAGCTGGAGCTCGTAATAGAGAACAAATATTTTACCATTAGAAAAAGGGTATGGATAGTGTTCTGAACTTAAATACCACATGGACTGCTAGAAATTTCCTAAATTATATCAAGCATAATTTTTATGATATTGTAACTAACTGATAGAGCTCATGAGATAAGGAAGGTAAAAATGTATTAAGAATGATGGAAACACCAACTACTATGTCAAAAAAATGATGTGGAGAAATCAAAACTAAATTTATCAAAGTTCAACTTGATTTCAAAGAAAAAGCAAGAGAGTGGTAAAGAAAGATTAATAACATAGAACTCTGGTGCATCAGGTATCTGAAAAATTATATTGCTGGATTCAATCAATATTATTACAAAATTAGGCGTAGTGAAACCAATGTTAATATATTTTATGATAAATTACCTTATCTAGTAAATTCTATCATTATGAAAAATACATCATTTTTAGCACAAATTTAATTGAGAAAAGGGAGAGACTATATATACTACAAAAGGGGTTTGGCTTAAAATAGAAGTCTTTGTTAGGCTCAGCAACAAGGTGTAGACACCTAAAAATGACATATTCGTTTTAATTTTCCAATGATGAAAATTATATCTGAACTTGTGTATCTAGAGTCCCAGCAGAGTAATCCTTAATCCAAGTCTGAAAGGAAAACAAAGAAGGAAAAACAAAAGACTAATAGAGCACAAAAAGCCTAAATAGGCCAAAATTAACAATGTTCGATGTCCAAATGAGATCCACTCTAGGGAGCATAAGATTATTGAATTTAGGTATCAATATTCTTCATTGAATAAGTTTTCCAATGATATATTGTGTGCCACAATTTGATAAGCAGTGCAAGAGATGTAAATTAATCACTAGGACATTTGATGAAAAATGACACATGTTTACTATTTCATTTATATCTTCTGCTACACTTATCCCAAAATTATGACATTAGTTTCATTAGAAACTATACTTAATAACCTTTCAAGGAAAAAAATAAATCACTTAAAAAGGAGATTGGATCTGAAGGTTATGGCTAAACAAGATGATATGGTTGGTTCACTACTTCTAGTTAACTATAGTTATACCTCGATTAGCTCACTCGTTTAGATTAATTTTAATGGGATGATGAAGATTAGGTGTTTTATCTCTAAACTGATTCAAACTATTCCCTTAACTACTATAAAAATGGGGGCTGCCCTAGAAGCTAGAGGCATTAGAAATTTGACATCAAATCAATTAGGCATTAGTTTAGCATCAATTGGTAACAAAAAAAATTAGCGTTCATGAGAGCTTTGAAAAATCCTGTGAGACATTCTGGTAAAGAGATAATAGAAATTAGAAAGACAAAATCTCGAATGATCTAATGAGAGCATTGAAGAAGATATCGGATTAATTATAAAAGGTGTCTCTTTCATTAGGTTCCCAAGCAAATTAGGTGAGTTATGTTGAGGGCAAAATCTCTACCCTTCCCTCACTGTTCTAGTTTTTCTCTCTTTTGTGATTTTTGATTCCAAAATAGCCACAGACATAATCTATAGGTAGTTCCCCACCCGTTCTACTTGTTTACTTTATTTTTTGGCTCTTGTTGGACTAGAAATTATACCTTTTGCATTATTTAATGTGATCCATATCAATTTGTAGCATGACTGTGTGATAGTGTAATTAAGATTTGATTTCTCATATTGAATAGTAAAGGCCGTCAGTGATGACGTGCTGTGATATGATGCATCTCATCAGATCACTGTATCATCGCCTCCGAAGTTGGATCCTTAATTTGAGACTAAGGACTCAAGATGGTCCCCGTATTAGGGATTACTCGGGGTCCTTTTGAAAACCTTTTGGAGGCGAAATTACTTCCAGTGTCCCTTCACTTACCGATTATGATTCGCTTTGAAAAGTAATTGTTGCTTGTAAGTTTTTTCCCAAAACTCACTAGCAACTCTATTAATTAATTTTTTCGCTTTCACATTTTACGTTTATTTTATTTTTATTTCATTTTTATGTAAAAAGGTTCTAATTTGAGACAATATAATTGTCTAAACTGGGATTTGCGCCTTGCACTAGCCTAAGAACTCAGTTAGGTTCCTAGATTAGGCTACCTGCCTTGCTCCTAGATCAGGCTACCTGCCTTGCTCCTGGATCAGGCAGTAGCTACTACCAGGGATTGGACTAGGTAACTGGGACTGATTCTGGCACAGGAACTTGACTGGGTTCTTGTATTAGAATCCTCATCCAGTTCTCTGGTCCAATTTTCATTGATCTGCTAAGATTTAGATTTCCAAAAAAACAAAGAAAAAAAATTATTGGTAACCAGTTTTAAAATAAAAAATAAGTATCTAGCAAACAAATAAACCATTCATGGGGGATCGTGACTAAGGATTAGGCCCCGAGGTGCATTGGTCCTTATATAAGGTTCTCGATCGTTCCAATGGTTAGCTTGATCTACTTCTTCCTACTATGTGTAGCCAACATCATTCCAGTGTGCCTTCCTTCATCGATAATGGGTTGAAGGGCCATGTCCACTTCAGTTATGCCCAATTTCTTTAGTGTTTTTAGAGGGCATATGTTAATTGATGACCCGCTATCAATAAGATCATGGGTATAAGCTTGTTTCTGTAAGTTGTAGTAAGATATAAAGCCTTATTATGTTTAATCTATTCAGGTGGAGGCCTATAACATCAAGCGTTATGATAGAAAAGGACATTTTGGTCATAAAACAACTGATCAATTACTTAGGGTGGTCTATATTGGGACTTCGATCTCTGCAAGGGCCTTCAAGAGGGCCTCTCGATGGCTAATAGAGACGGTTAGGAGCTTTCATATAGTATGGTTAATCTTTATCTTTTTCAACATAGTGAGAATAAGATTTTCTTATGTTTCTTGAGTAATGACAAGACTTTATTGTTCCCTTTCTTGAACCAAGTGTAGGGCTTTATAACATCTCCTACACCGGGTGAGGTGTTAGACCTCTCCTTTTTCTTCCCATTTTAACTAAGTGGTTCTAATAGGGATGAAGGGAGTCATCCATGTGTATTTTTGGTCATCTCCCCATATTCTGTTGATTTCGTCCCCGATGAAGGGTAACAAGTTAATTTCTTCTTTCGTCGTAAGATCGGAAGCACATAACTCAATGATTAGTCTGACTGTTAGGCATGGCCACATTTGGAATGGGTAGGGTTCCTTCATTTGTCAGACCTTAGATGGCATGGTTTAATGCTAAGCATTGATTGCTGGAAGCCCCTTCTAATGGTGATAGGTATAGTAAGTATTCATTTCATATTTCTCACTCCTTTTTCCCTCAGGTATATTAGTTTGGGCCTCATGGGCTTGAGAAGTCATTCGCTTTCTTGTCTTTCCAATGCTTTTTTGGTCTTTATTTTAAGAGGGGAAAGACCTCACAGGGGTGGCAAGTTCTGGAGGACTTTGCAACATTAAGCTTATTTATTGTTTTAGCGTTAGAGGTTGTACACACTTTTTATCTTTAAAGAAGCTCATATTACTTTGATAAGCATTCTTTGGGCCTTTGTTCATCTCTTCTTCCACCAACATCCAGCATCATGTAGTTGTGCGAACATGTTCAGCTGTTGACACAATACATGTTTGTGATAATTTGGTCATAGGTGTCTCATGGGCATGTAGACATATTCTTTGTCCACAAGACAGCTTAGCATTTAGGATGCTTTTGCCCTCTAGCAAGCCAAAATGTTTGGAAAACATATTTTTTTCAACTTAGAGATAGATCTTATCAATAGGTGCTCCAATTTATTTTCCCTTTGATCCATAGAGATAGATCTTCCTCATGCATTGAATAGATATAGTAAACGTCGTCCTCCCTTTCTTTTTCAACCTCATGTTCATGCTTATTTATAATGAGGTCACTTATGAGTTTTTGTTGCTCAGTAACTTTAGCCTCAAATCAAGTTTCCATTTGAGCTATGAAATTATGCATGTCGTTGCAATTAGCTCGTTAACATCACTATTTTCCTCGTGATGGTTGTTGTTGACATCATTCCCTACCATGGAATTAGACCTCGGTAAGGGAAATCTCACTAAGCAACCCTTATGGTCATTTCTAAAACTATGAATGCGTTTTATAATTTGTAAGCGACATTTGAATAAGTTTCATGTTATCTGTAATTATATAAATGTGTTTTATATAATGTCCTTTGGGCTTTAATGAACTTCTTTTGTAACATGTTGTTGTTAAAATATGTTTCATAATATAGATTCATTTTATTATGCAAACATGTTTTATATAATAATGTGAATTTTATGGTTGATATGTCATTGATAGAATTTTAAATGGCACATTTGTAGTTATATAAATTCATTTTAGGTAATGATATAACGTCATGTAAAATTTGTTTTACATGAATAAATTGAATATCTTTGTGACATTTCTAAAGTGTTAATTAGTTTAACAATAACGCTCTCCATAAATTTTGTTTTATGGAAAAATATGATAAATAAATTATCGAAACTTCTAACTTGTATTTGTATGTAATGATTATAAGCTTGGCGAAATATTTGATCATAAGTTTTTGATAATTTAGTTATTGAAAATATGCCTAATATCCATTTTTAAAATATATATACTTCTAGATATGACAATTAAAGTACGATTGGTGATTTGTTTACCAATGAAGAGACAAATAGCACTACTATGACACATAGTGTCAGAAGATTTAGTTTCTTCTAAATGAGCGTGAAGTATTAGAACACCTGACGGCTTTTAGGTCTCCTAGAATGGCAAAAGATGGCACTGCTAGTGAGCACTATCAAGAGAACCTAAGGGCATACCAAAAATGGTTCGCAAATGGATTGATTAACATGCTATATTACATTGTATTGCATGCATGATGATCTGGAGGGAGAGTTAAAAGTTATCCCACTATTGTGTACATATGGGATTAGCTTAGCGCCAAGTTCGACTAGACTCATTTCCCTTGAAGTTTCAGACCTAGTGTGGTATTGCCAAATGGAAAAAGGCTAAGCAAAATAGAGAGACGAATATGGCACATGTGAAGTGCTAGAACTGTAGAAATAAGGGACCCTGTGCTTAGAATTGTCTTAAGCTGACTGAGGTACCTTTTGTCACAATTGCTCCTAAATAATATTTATGCTCCCAAGCATCAGTTGCCAACTATGATCCCTAGTGGATTGTAGACACGGGAGAAATCAAGCACATAGTTCAGGATTGAGCTAATTTATGAACTGTCATCGCTACCCAGTGGATTCACAAACTGTCATTTTAGGTAATGACAGTGAAGAAGATGTCCTTGAAATAAGGACACGTCATCTGAACTTCGTGAAAGGACTATGTTGCTTCTTCACGATGCTCTCTATTCACCTAGGGTGCGATGTTCCCGTGTGTCGTTTGTTTCTGAGATTAGTTTCTCTTTGATTTCGTCTAGGTGTTACAGATATCATTTATAATGGTAATTTTATTGGCCATGCAATCCTGAAAGGTGTTTTCGATGTTTTGGACAAAAAGAAAACATCTTCCATCTTTATCTCATTTTCGACTCTGTTTTTAGGCAAGCTTGACTTGACCATGAGGGCTAAGATAGAGTTAACAGATTAGCTAAAGATGGACTTTTAAGACAAACTGACAGGGGCTATGTTGCCAGATGTGAGTTATGTCTAGCTAGTAAAACAACTATGAAGTCTTTTGGCAAGGCTTCAAGGGATCGAGTCCCTTTACTCAAGACATGTGCGGGCCTATGAGTGTGAAATCACATCATAGAGCTATATATATATATATATATATATATATATATATATAGATATATATATATAATATATATATATATATATATATATATATATATCTATATCTATATCTGTGTGTATATACCTATTATCTCACTAGTATTAACTACTTGATCTACTCACACACTTTATAGTGGTAATAAAGACTCAATTCGAATGACATATTAGAACTCTTCGAACCAATTGAGATTGTAAATTTCTCTTTAATGAAATGAATTCCTGTAATGTTGATTTTCTTGAGGCTGAGTTCCCAGGCTTTGGTGAAATTTTAAAAAGGAACTCAAATTGTTGCATTACAATAAGACTTTTTATCAACACTTGGTGAGGCGGAGGATCACTAAGTCACCAAGGATGCCACACCTCCCTTGTTTGACAGGAATGTTTAAAGTTTGTTTATTAAGGAGAATGAGACTCACCCTCAATCTCCAAATGTTGAGGAGAGTTAACGTGAGAATGAGGGTTATCCTCAATCTCCCGTTCCTGAACATGCACTTAGTTTGTAAGTTCAGGATCCCACACCTCCAATGGATAGTAGGAGTAATTCCCTACATGCTTAAGGACTTATACCTCTTAGAGAAAGGGGGAGGGATCCCTCACTTAGATAGATAAATAATAAAGGTCCCGGGATCTAAAGGAGTGAGTGTGGAGAATTCCTTGATGATATTCTAAATCAAAGAGGCTATGCACTCCACTGGAAGTTGAGGAACTTACCTCTTGTGAAGAGACAATCGATTCACCAAATCACACAAAGTGGATGGATGCCATGAGGGATAAGATGGACTCAATGGTAAGAAACAAGGTTAGGGACTTGTTGATCTTCTGCCTCGATGTAAGTCTGTTGAAAACAAGTGGGTTTTCAAGATAAAACGGCGGGCAGATGGTTTGATCGATAAAGTTCAAAACCCATCTAGTGTCGTAAGGCTTTACCCAAATTGAGCTTATATATTACAAAGAAACATTTTCTTCTTTGGTGAAATTTACCTCTATTCACCTACTTTTGGCTCTGGTTGTCTATTTAGACTTAGAGTTGTTTCAAATGGATGTAAAGACTGCTTGCTCAATGGTAACCTTGAGAAAGAGATCTATATGGACTAACACTTTGGTTTTCTATTAAAGGAACAACAAGAAAAGGTACGTCATTTTAAAAGGTCCATGTATGGTCTGAAGCAATCTTCCAGATCTTGATACTTTATATTCTATGACGCCATCACTCAGTGTGGCTTATCTGTGGTTTCATATGACTATTGTGTGTATGTTAAAAGATCAATAGGGGGGATTATGTTTTCTACCCTGTGCGTAGATGGCATACGGCTAGATGGGAACAACTTGAAGATGATCGAAACTACTAAAAAGTGGTTGTCCTAAAAATCAAGGACATGGGTGAAGCTAGGTATGTCCTAGGAGTGGAAATAATCCATAACTGTCCCAAGAAGCATACATAAACAAAAAAAGGCTTGAATGATTTTGGATGTATAATTTCAAACCCATAGATACTCCAATTAAAAAAGATCTAACCTTGAGTTTTGATCCGTGCCCTAAAACAGATGACGAAATAGAGATAATGAACAATGTTTCTTATGGTAGTATTATAAGAAGCTTAATATAAGCCATGTTGTGTACAATGCTTGACATGTGCTTTGTGGTTGGTTTGGTAAGTTATTGTTATAGCAACCTAGGACTTGTTGATTGGCGGGCCGTTAAGAGAATCAACCACTACCTTTGTGGCACTACTGACTTAGTCTTTTCCTATCAAGGAGGAGACCTCAATTTGAGAGGATACTCAAGTGTCGATTGGGGTGGTGACCCGGATAAGACTAGGTTAACCTAGGACATGCTTCACCCTTGAGTGGGAAAGTCATAATTTCATGGTATAGTAAGAAGCAAAACTGTATAACAATCTCACCTATGGAGGCAGATTGTGTATCTTATTACCATAGAGACATACAGCATTACCTTTAGGTATATATATACGAACACGGTGATTATGTTCCATTGACTAAAACTATTCCTAGTGATGCGTTCAAAGCTCATTTGTTGAGTCTAGGAATTCATAAGGCTTAGTGCTTGGATGTGTCTTATTATGTGATGGACATGTTTCTTTTATAAATAAGAAAAATGCTCATGATTTATTTTTGCATGTTAGGCATATTGAAATGTCTCGGGCTTCTAATTGGCTTAGTCACAGAGGCAATCGCCCTAACACTTAAGTGTTGGGCAGGATGAGACTAATTATATTGGCCTTAGGTGTGCAATATTAATGACTCATTCTAGAAGCGTATGAATAAAATAAATGTAGTTGCCTTAGTGAGTCTAAGATGAGACTCAAGCGAGTCGAATATGAAATGAATTTTCATACTGAAGACCTAAAAGCCGAATCTTGAGTGCTAAAATTAACATTTAGTATGTTGATCAAGTGGCTTGGGTTAGATTTTTGGGTAAAAATCTAGATTGACAATTCGCATGGCATAAAGAGTGACGTACCCAGCTGAGTGGGAGCTATGCCATGATACACATCTCATACTGTGTTTGCTTATAAGGCGACCTATTCATGGTCTCACAATTGACTTCCTTATCTCTTATCACTACGTGACCCTATAGATGATGACCCTCCGACTTAAAGCTATGATATGAAGTCAAAGTTTGATGATGCTACCTTAATGTGTTTCTTAAAGGCCATGATGTATATAGTTCAGTAAGAACACGTTACAAAAGTAGTTAAGCTGAGACTAAATTTCATGAGTGTTTAAGGAAAAATCTATCCATCATCACCATATCAGCTGGGGGGATTACATTGAGTATATAATCATATGATACATCATCAGGCATAAAGGACTATATATGCTACTGGTGATGTTGAGGATAATTTAGGGTATCGTATTTCGTGAAAGTGTTATGTTAGTCAGATGGTGATTTAATATAACACTATTGGTTATTTTCTGCTCGCATGCCCTATTCCCAGTATGAGGCATGAAGAGATTAGTTGGAAGAGAAAAGTGTAGTTTATGGTTTGTGTGATCGAGGGGGAGTTGCCTATGAAGCATAACAGTCACATTGATAACCCACATTAAGTGAGTAGTCACAGAATGGTTAATTATGTATTAATCACTCATATTAAACACTCATTGTTAGTTACAAGCTGTGTACTACTATTTATAAGGAGTGTAGGGACTTATTTCTGTATCAATAATAGAAACCAAAACAACAGCCCTAACTGTTTCACCCCTCCTCTCACACTAGCCTCGCCATCAGTCGAGTTCGGGTTTGGGGCGTGACAACTATGATGACTCTAGTAGTCACCATCAGTCTTGGTTCAACAATTCGTAGGCACTGACTGAGCCAAAAGATCACATGCTTCTGCGTTAAGGCATGTCCTAAACTTCCAATAGGATGATTGTTTAAAACATCTAGGGGATATAATAGCACGTGGAACAAGCCAATAAGAAAGGGAGTTAAACATAGAGACTATTGAAGCACTTGCCATTGAGTTCATACTTGAGATAGCAAGAAATTGTAGGTTTCTAGGGGTTCAGGTTGAAAGTGACTTCATTTCGATGATCTTAAAATTGAAGATGAATTCTAATTTGACAGCGGATATTGGCTTGTTATTGATGATATTCTAGCCTCAATGCCACCAAAGATAAATTTTAAAGGGTAGACTATAAATCACTACTTTAGAAAGAGATTAACATTATGAGATTTTAGAGAGAAAATGGATTTATACCTTTTAATTCATTCGATCGTCAAATCTGAGAATGGATTTATAAATATCCAAAATTCAAGAGCTGGAAATTTTATAATGTCTCTCTTATTGTCTTGTAAGGCTTCACAGAGTTACACTCATCCAGTGAGAGTGTGGCAACTGGAGCTTCTTCCTTGGCGTGGATTCCTTTTATGGGTAGAAATTCCAAGGTTTAGCTGCATTTTCCATAATTTGAGCAAAATCCACAATGCTCCAAAACTTGATTTTTGTGCATTTTCCATAATCTTGACTATTTCTCTTTTAAACCGAATCCAATTCTAATTTTTACCACATCACACTAAAATAGCATGTTATGGAAGTACATGAATTACGAATTTCATTAATTTTGGCCCTTTTAGGTTAGAGCTAAAATTTGCCTAAATTTTAGCAAAATTATCAGGCAAAAACCTACATCATGGGAGTTGGGGGTTTTTCCATTTTGGCAAAATCAAATGTAAAGTACAATCAGAGTTTATTTTAGGTTCCCTAAGGGGACTCACTAAAATTCCCAACAAATCATTTAACACTCAGATTGGACCTTGTTTGGTGGGTGAACACTTATAACAAAGCCAGGGTAGTGTTGAATTGGAGTTGCTCTTGATATAGGGAGCCAGGATTAGACTTTTGCCGGAATAGGTGTAGTGCCAAGAGGTGGCATTGGGTTCGGTACTGTAACACACTAGTTATGGTGAGAAAGTATGACTTAGGAGGATAAAATGACTATTATATCGCTTAAAGTGGATATTCCTTTATGAGAGGCCCACTATTAAGAATGCCATAATTAACCGTGCATGCTGTAGTGAAGTCTGGGGATAGGTGACCTCATAGGAATTTTTCCCAGGTAGCATGTGATCATGAACGAAGTATACTGGAAAGACTTGTAGTGACTGTGGGGCTAGTAGACAATCCTGAAAGCCATTCCTAGTAATGCCCTACAGCCTAGCAATAGTCGGGCCGCTAAATATGGTATTAGAGCTGACTCTTGACCATAAGCAGTGCCAATGGACGGGAGAACACTGGCTTCAAACAAGACCATCGCTAGGGTCCTTCAAGTGAGCTTTTATTGGCCCACCCTCGTTAAGGATATAGGAAGATAGGTGATGACTTGTGACTGGCAACAAAGGGTTGGAAATATTTGTAGACAACATGAGATTCCTCAAAGTAGGATTCTCAAGGTTGAGCTTTTTTATGTATAGGGGATTGACCTCACAGGTCATTTCCCTCCTCACAACAACCTCTACATTCTTTTGGAGGTTGATTATATTTCCAAATAGGTAAAAGGCATTGCCACTCCTACTAAGGATCCTAAGGTCATCATGAAGTTTGTCAAAAGGAACATTTTTACGGGGTTTAGTATACCTAGAGCTCTTTTGAGTGGCAATGGAACTCATTTTGCAAAAAGCCTCTTAAGTCCCTTTTGAAAAAGTCTGGGGTACTTCGCAAGGTTGCTACATTGTATCATCTCAAACAAGCAGCCAAGTGGTCTTAGGTAACTACGAATTGAAGAGCATTTTACAGAAGACTATTGATAGATCCTGGAATGTTGAGTACTAGAAGATCGATCATGTTATTTGGGCCTATACAACTACTCACAAAACTCTTATAGGCATCACCTCGTGCTAGATGGTGTTTAAAAACACTTGTCACTTACTGATGGAATTAGAGTACAAGGCATATTAGGCCATTTGGATCCTTAATTTTGATTGTTAAGCAACCAGTAAGAGAAGGATGCTACAATTGAATGAGTTGATATACTACAATTAGATCCTATGATAGATCCCAGATTTATAAGAAGATGACCAAGTATTGGTACGACAAGCATATCTTGAGGAAGAGATTTTGAGAAAAGTGATTTGGTCTTATTGTTCAATTCAAAATTGACGCTGTTCCTGGGCAAGGTGAGGTCTTGATGGTCTGGGTCATTCCAAGTCACCAAAGTCGTTTCTCATGGAGCGTTGAAAGCTTACAGTAAGGCTATTGGCTCATTTAAGGTCAATAAAAAGTGGCTTAAGTCATATTTTACGAGCATTTATATTCTTTCAAATCCTTTTCAAGCCTAATGAGGAGAAGATCATGTCCCAATCCAAAAAAAAGTGCTTCTTTGGAGGCAACCCAAGGCCCCCATGTTGCTTTCTTTTTCTTTTTACATTTCGATTAAATAATCTTTATGATCATCATCTAGTTGTTAAAAAAAAAAAAAAACTCAATGAAGTGGGCATGATTGAAAAAAAATGTGTTGAGGAAATCGAGACAGAGCCCACCATGGAACCTTAGTGTTCACAATCAAAGGTTATGGTCAAGCAAAACACCATGGAGCCTCTATGGTCATGACCATAGTTCATGGTCACTAAACTCAGCGAAAAAGAAAAAAGTCAGTAGAGGTCACCACGAAGCCTCTGTGGTTATCACCACAACCTATGGTGAGCTGATTCCACATAGTCAAGGGTTTTCAACCCGAATTGAACATATTCTTCTTTCTCACCTGACTCCTCCCTCTAGCTCTCTTTATCCCTTACTACATTCCTCCACAGCCACCACCTCTCTACCTTCATTCTTCACATTCTCTCTCCAAAATCACATCCCTATCCCAGTTCTTCTTCTTACTTTCCCCAATTCGCCTCCACTTTCACTCTTTCCTCCATATTTCCACCACACCGAACCCCCCAAACTCTAACTACAACTTGTCCCATCATTCAAATCTCTCTCTCATTCTCAAATTATCCTTCCCTAACTCTTTCCATATCCTATGTATATCTTCATTTTTCAACTTCGATTCTCCATTTTCTCTATTTACCCATCACTCCCACTTCTTCCATTGTTGAATAACCTTCAATTCCAAGCCATATTACTCATATATAGGTTCCATGACACCCATAAAGAAGCAAAGGACCACTTATATAGAGATCTCAAACTTAAATTCCTAAGCACATTGTATGTGAAGGTCACCCATGGCCAAAGAAGGGTATATATCCTGCTGTTTCAATAGTAAATTAAATGAACTTAATCTGAGTGCCTTGAATAAAAGATTTGGTCTTCTGAATAGGATGGAACTTTCTGGTCGTCATGGCCCTAACACTTCTAATCCTATTGTATTTTTGGCATGGGATTACCAGTATATATCACTACGGTTCCAGTATTTTTTAGGGCACCATCGTTATGAATCATGTACGCTTGTTGCTCAACAAAATGCTAGCTCATGGCTTATTTTCTAGGGATCACAATTTAGATGTGGCTAGCCAATCTAAGTTGTATTTTTGGTCTAGCATTTTTATGGTCATCGTGTTGATCTTCAGTCCTTTTTAGTGAGTCAGTCGCATAGTGCAACCACTAGTTCCTTAGAAAGGATTGTTATTGGGGTATTATATCACTTATTCTCACATCTGTGGGCTAGTACCCTCATCCTGATAATAAAGTTCATCGATCCGAGCAATTGAACTTGGCAGCTTTTAAGTTAATGAATTTTTGTAAGGGTAAGTGTAGTCGTTTGTGTTCGATATATACCAAAGTTATCTTATGCCCCTCCTTAATATGGAGCGCACCACTCTCTACAATCGAGACAATCTTCTATTCATGCTCGGCAAGAAAGATGTTGTCTTCCTTATTCATCCTCTTCCTCTTCTAACTTGGGTGCCTCCTCCTTTTCCCATCCTCCTTATCTTTTGACTTTGCTGATGTGCCCGTCACTCTCCATTCTATTGAACAAGAATAAGCCTCCCTTATGCATTATGTCCATACAAAGCATGCTTCACTCCATGAATTATTAAGGTGACAAGAATGAGATTTGTTACATGTTAACCACGTAGGCCAAATACTTTCAAGATCTTTGTGCTTCTCTTGATAGTTAGTGAGACTGACATATCTCTAGTAGGCATTTTGCCCACCCTCTCCCTCACCCTTCTAGTTACTTGCTTCTTCCTTCCTCCCTTCCCATGTCCCTTTTATATACTTCGTGCTTACACTAAGGATAACATTTTTTTTTCAAGCAAAGGGCGTTGCAACGTGGACATTTTTGGCATATGGATGTGTACATTGAACATAATCGCATTTAGGTTTGCCTTGATAAATAGCATGTGGTTAGAGTATCGAAGTTTTCTTGTAGGATATCGTTTTATTAGCATAGAATTTAGTTTTTGCATTTAGGTGTATTAGTTGCATATAAGACCACTTTTGCCTTTTTAGAACTAGTTTCATATAGGTTTGCATCAGAAGGAAAAAAAAAAGAAAAAAAATCCTCCAATGATGGTTAGCGAGTCTTCTTTGGCATGATTTGATCTTTTATTGGCCATTTGTGAATAAAATGTATGGAAATTAGCTCTTGAAATGTGCCTTATGTTCTGACCACAATGTTGAATGAGAAGCCAAATGAATATGTACATAAGTGTTGGTATGTGAGTCCTAATGACCTAGTTGTGACTATAGTAGAGGTCCCATTTTGTGGACTATTTTTTTTTAGTCTTCTCTTCGATGGGTGACTCTTCCTAAACTACATTTCTCTGGAACTTGCTTTGACTCTTATTCAAAATCACACTAAGCATTCACACTTGACAAAATGATAGGGGAATTCTTTGTTGTGATTTGTAAGCCACGTTGACCAAACAACCACCCTTGATATAAATGCATTGCCCCTTACTACCCCATTTGTGCCTTAACTATTATTCTTGTGAACTCTCGTATTTAGTCCTTGGACAAACATGCTTATTTATTCCTCAGCTGAGGCTATTGAAGCTTACTACATTATGTGATGATTGGGTGTTAGTTTGTAGGTCTTGAGATCTTATGGTGGTGGAGTTTGGCTTATTTGGTCTGGTTTGAAGGGATTTGGCTTGTTTTGAAACTTTGTGATTCCCTTTCTGATTTGGCAAGTTGGTTTAAGTTTGGGATTGTGTAGTGCTAGTGCTCTTATCACCATTTCCATTCCCTAATCTTAGGAAAGAAAACCTTCAATTTTTTTATAAAAAAAGGGGAAGAAAAATCAAAATAAGAAAGAAAAAAAGAATAAAAGGGTTTGATGTAATTATTTCGTACATATTTGCCTTTGTATGTCTTAGCCCTTTTCCCAAAGTTTCTTTGTAGGGTTATGCTCTTATTGATGAGATAAAGATATTGTTTTAATTAGTGCTTATCTTGTTGATAAAATTTTTGGTGATAGTCATAGTCTTTGACTTTTACCTCCTCCCTTCTCAAAGCATTTGTTTCCCTTTCACCCTTTACCCGTTTACCCCATTATTGCCCATTGAAAGACCTCTTGATTGTCTTAAGTATATTATAACCTTATGATGGTGAATTCAATGGCCTTGTCAAGAATATGGTAGAATCGCGTCTATGGAATAACTCTTTAGGAACCCCACTATAATTCAAACACATAAGTAAAGCGTACTTCACATCCAATGTGAGGTTCTACTATTCCATATAGCTCCATCTATTCCATGTGCAAATATGATTTACTTGTGATGACTTGGGTGGTTGATTTGGGTTTGATGGTATGGTCTTCAAAAACTTTATTTTGCCATCCATACGCTTAAGTGTTTGATCACTTTTGGGCTAACTTTAAGTGGACTTTTCCATTGAGGGTGCTACTAATTTCTTGCCTAAGCGCACTGTACATAACTTTTTCCTTTCTCATATTCATTTTTATATTTTAAGTCTCATGACTGCTTGAGGGCAAGCAATTGATCAAGAATGTGCATTGTTTTAGGGCCGTTTGTCAGTGCTTTTAAGGGGATTATATGCTTTGGTGGTTGATTTACCCTATTTTCACCTTTATGCTTGGACATGTGTCTTTAATGAATTTTGTAGCATTTAGGGACCTTGTGACCCAGTGTTAGCTAGCTTTGCTGATGTTTTGAAGTCATCTAAGCTCCCTCACAAGCACCCCCAGTCCCCAATGCCTGTGATATGGAGAAGCAGTAGAGAAGATCAAGATAGCGGCCACCACAGACCCTTCATGGTGAAGGCCATAGGCTAGGGTACCTAATTCTTCATGCCTCATCATCTTCCTCCCTATTTGAAGGTTGAGAATTTGGGAGTTTTGTTGTATTAAGGCCATGATTCGATTGGTTTAAAATCCATTCCATCCTATTCCACTTTTACATCATCATAATCACCTTCATCCATCACAATCGTTTTAGGACAAGGAAGATTGAAGAGTAGGAATTTGCAAGTTTAGAGGCCTTTGAGTTTGAAAGAATATTATAGGAATCCCTTTGGATAAGCAAATTTCTTTCTCTTTCCTTCTTGAACTTTTTTAGATTAGTTTAATTCATGCTTTTAGACTCTTTTGAATTTATTTGTTTAACCATCAGAGAGTACTTTACTTTAATGTGGGGATTTGCAAACCGAACAATGATTATAGAACACATGCGCCTGATCTTGTTAAGCAACTAATTTAATCTAGCTCATATGTTTTATTTCCTTGTAGTTAATTTTTGAACAGAGCTGCTAGCATAATTTCAGATAATAATGTGAAGTTTTGAAAGGCGAAATTCGTTGTCAGATTGCTAAGCCTAGAAAAGAATTAACTTAGTGATTACTTGAGGATTGCATGTTGAGATATCAAATTGATAATCTTAAATCTATAACTTGGACTAAATTGAATGTCTTTGAGATTATAGTAATCGGTTTTATTTAAGTAGTTCATTTCATTTAGGAAGAAAGACTAGAAGTTTATTTGATGTTCGACCTTTGAATCATCCAACACTTGAGAAGGCACATGCATGATTTCTTGATTCGCGTACGGTCAAACAAATCCCTAGATATTTTTAATTGATAGATTTCACCTTTGTGTTCAAAAGTTTACTTAGAAAAATTAGTATAATCGCCCTTCCAATTTCAATTCTACTTAGGATCTTTAAAAGGGCTAAGAGTTGTTGTATTCCATTGATATTTGTGGGAATGACACCTGATTTTATTACAATGCCCTTTGCACTTCCACAAATTTAAATTGATAAATATTATTGGACCATACATTCATTTTCGCACTATGCACCAAAAGGATTTTAAAAAATATAAGACTAGGAAAGGAATATCCCTTAACAAAGAGATATTACTATATACTCCCATCAAAATTCCCTACTTTAACTTTAGTATCCCTAACCTTTTCTTATTATTTTCTATTGCCCTCTACTTTTGTGTTAAATAACCTTGAACCTCAAAATGATTGACATTGAGTCAATTGCTCATCCACATATGTAATACCCGCGTATTTTATTTTCTGTTTAGCTGTTCAAAATGCCTTTTTACATTATAAAATCTTATTTTATTTAACGATACAAGTTAAATTACTATCGATGTGATTATGTAAGCATTAATTTTATTAAAAAGGATGTCCTTGTCGCTATTAATATCATTATTATTAGTAATTTGAAAACTTTTCGGTGATTTTAGTAAGCGTTAGTAAGAATTATTAACGAATACTAAATTGAGTAGGAACCCGAATACGATTAGGTTCTCAACCTTAGAATTCGTTTCGTTAGTTATTAAATTGAACCTCGATATTTTCGGAAATGAATAATCGATGAAAGGTCGTTTTAGCAATTGGGTTTAGATTTCGGGATACGAATTAGACTAACGGCACCAAATATTGAACAGCTTGGAACAAAAAAAAGATAGAAAGGAGGGGCATTTTAATAATTTCGCCTAAACCCTTTTCTTCTTCCCCCCGTCGCGACCCCGTCCTCGACATCTCTCTTTCTCTCTCTCCTCTCTACTCTTCTCCTTCTTCCTCCTCATTCTCCATCATACACACGGCCTTCAAAGCTCAAAACCCAAAAAATTTTCGCCGCTCCAACCTGCAAAACCTACCCATTCGACTTCTCCCACAAGCTAGCCACCATTTGGCGTGAATCTGGGCAAAGTCTCGAATGAACCCACCACATTTCTGGCGGTTCTGGATGGCGATTCGGAGCCTCCAACACCTGTCAAAGCTCGTCCATACAATTTAGCTCCTAGCTACTTCAATCTTCTATAAATTGGGAGTAGAATTCGCAACTTCTAGCACTCAATTCAATCTCAAGTCAGTGAGTATGAGTGGGTCGAAATTGAGGGTCCGAATTGCGTGGGTTAAGGCGAGATTGGGTCTGTTCATGCATGGGAGAACAACAGCCGAGGAATTGGAGTTGTTCGAGCCCTAAAGTCGAGCCAGCAGCCTTCGAACGAACATCTAGCTTGAAATCGAGGTGGGGATTTTTTTATTCCTAATTACTACTATTTTCAATGAACTTAATTAAATTTAGTTAGTGCATGTCGATTCTGAGTTTAGTAATCAGTTTGGATGAATTAGAATCGATATTGAGAAATTACAAGCATGCTGTGATTTTGGGTTAATGGCATGTTGATTCGATGCATGGTTGAATGAACCGATTAGTTAAAGATTTAGAATAAACAGAATGTTGCCATAGCATTGTTATAGTAGCAGTTTGTTGTACTTGAATCCTGTTTGAAGATTAAAGATGTTAGCTGAGCAATTGAAGTAATGGTGGAGTAAACCGAATTAGGTCTAAAAGTTATGGCTAAATTAGTTTGGGCACGTTAATAGTCTACTCGTAGTAATTGCAATGAAATACTATGCCTATGAATATTGTTTTGTAAACTAGAAAGCAAATATCGCTTTGAAGTTTCTATTTGCATCAGTTTAGTACACGTTAAATCCTAAGTTGGCTATTAAGCATGAATGTCATACCTATATATGATTGTTCTATGTATTATAGTTTGTGCATGTCAATAATGGACTGAGTTGGTAGTTGGATGACTTGGGTGGAACTATTATGGAATTTGAAGTCCTTGTGGTCGGTGTTGTGTGAGGAGGGAGCCTGGGTTGTGAATTTGCCGCAATCGTGTGGATTGCGAGGCCATGTGTGGCTCATTGGGTAGATTCTGCCGAGTTGTGCTACGAAGTGTATGAATTTGCTATTGTGAACCCTTTCCCCCTCAATGTGCTATGTGATACTATATGGCTAATTCTTAAATTTTTAGACGTCTTTAAAAAAAGGGGGGTCATTAAAAAGCATGTTTTATAGTTGCGAATGCTTTAAACATTGTTAGTTGCCGACTAATTTGTCAAGCTGTTTGTGACCCAAACAAGACCCTAAATCGTTGAACGAATCAGTAAACGACGTAGCTGACTAGTTGATGGGCTTAGGAAGCTGAGAATTAAGCTAGATGTTGTTCGAAAATGTTTTGAGGCCTTACCTTATTCACACTTCCCTCCTTGTGATTTAGACAGGATTGAAACGAACTGAGATGGCAACTGAAGATGTCAATTATAAGATTTGATTCGGAATAAATGTTAACTAATTGATTTAAGTCTTCGAACATGCTTCAACTTATGAGTTAGCAAGCTGGTAATAAGTTCGAAAACATTTTGAGGCTTTAGTATGTTTATGTTTCTAACTTGAGCTTAAAAAGGATTTTAAACGAATTAAAAATGGACAATTGAAAATGTCTTTTGCAAAACCCGTTTTAATTATAAGCGAGCTAAATACTTCAATTTTGAGGAGTAGCAAGTTCGAGAACGATTTAAGGTTTTAGTTTGGCTACGCACTCTTCTTTGAGTTTAAAGAGGATTTCAAAAGAACTAAAATTGGGCAATTGAATGAGTTTATTACACAACTTAGTTTGAGTTACATGCTAGTTTGAATGAGTTTATTACTTTAAGCTTTAATGAACTTCGGTTACGAATCTAGTTTGAATTAAATACTAACTAAGTGCTTTAAGTTTTAAATGAGTTTCGATTTGAGAGTTAGCAAGTTTATTATGATTTCAAGAGGATTTTCAAGTTGAAAATGAAAGAACCATAAACCCTTAGTGGGGTTATGGATTATTTTGCTAGACGAGCACGTCTTTATTAAAGTAAGCAACCATCAAAGAGAAATGATTTGCGAATCACTTGAGGTACTTCTTTTAATAGCCTTTGAAGTTTAAAATGATTTTAATGGCTAAGATTAGTGCTTAAGTGAACAAACGATTAGGGAGTATGCCCGGTGTGCGGGAACCCTAATGCCCAGGGAGCTAAACCCAGAAGTGGAAACCCTAGAAGACTCTGACGAGAGTAATGGCCCAAATACATTATACCCCGGGGATAATTGATGCATGAGTGACGGCCACACATAGGGCAAGTGACGATCTCCCTTAAATTCGCACATTATGAGATATTATGCCAAGAGTATCTTCATAGTAAGTAAGAAAAGCATATGGCGTTTCGCTATTTTAAGAATTTCAGAAAGAAAGAAAGTTTTAAGGGCCATTTAGAGGCCAGTTCATATGAAATTTGAAAAGTTTTATGAGGATCATTAGAGGACCAATACAAAATAGATTTCTTTTAAAGAATATGAGCCTCAATAGGCTAATTAAGGTGTTTTCAAGAAAAGAAAGAATTCTTCCAAATGTGCACATCTTACGTATATTTTATGAATGAGTTTCTAAGTATAGTTTAAATGAAATTTCAAATGGAGTGTGGTTATGTCCTAGTGATACATCGAACACTTGAGGTTTTAAATGTGCATAGCATGTGAAAGAAAGCTTCCTTGTATGTCTTAGGAATGAGATTCTAGGTATGGTTTGAATGAAGTTTTAAGGGAAATATGGTTATATTCTAGTAAAGTATAGATCATTTCATCTTTCAAATGTGTATACCCCACGAGAAAGTTTCTTGTCAAGTCTTTCTTACCAATATAAGTATTTTAGAAACTTTTAGAAAGAATTATGAGTATTGAAGAAGCTAACGTGATTTATAAACTATTCTTGGAACTTATCATGAGTCCCATTGTTTTCAAAAGTGAGTTTGAAAGCGTTTTACTCAATCCTTGTTGCCTGCTTGATTACGTGCCTATATGCTTGCTATAGGGAAGTTTGGTTATTAGTGGTCTAGAAATGAGGTGAGTGGCTAGAATGAAGTTTAAGGGTTGTGATTTTGCCTTAGGGACTATGATTGCCTAATATTATAATAATTTATAAATACATGATATGTGACTATTATTGGTATTATTGCCTGCAACTGTTTTAGTTTTAAGGAGTTGAGGAATTCTCACTGAGTATGTGGTTGCTCATCGCTTTAGTTACTGCCTTTTCTAGGTCCAGTTTAAGCAGGTATAAAGGATGTTTCGGAGTTACTTGTTGTCGTATCATCAGAAGTCTTTTGCCAGCCCCATGAAGTGCTTAGTGCCTATTATGTTGTACTTATTTGATCTCATTGTTGTATGCATAAACATGTAGTCGGCTCTATACCTGTATATGTATTGTCATAAATGTGTTAGTTGGTTTGACCTTTGGTGAGCTCGGGCAGGTGGCCCGAAATGATGATTCTAGTTGGTTTGTACATGTTATACATTCTTACCAATTTACAGGTACTCTTAGCTGCGTTAAGACCATAAAACGTCGTATGAACAGGGGAAACTTTTGCAGTTTTGTTCTAGAATGACTATCTAAATGCTAATCCAACCTAAAGTTTCAAGAACCTTAAAGATTTCTCTCGAGGAAGTCCTGGCGGTGTGACCCCTTCTAGGGTTAGGGGTGTTATATTATATGGTATCAGAGCCATAGGTTTGCATTATGCATTTAGATGCCGTAATAGCCGTGTGTTATGTGAAATACGTGACTTATTTGCTTATGTCATCGTGTCTTGCTTGGTATTACGTGTACTAACAAGTGTATGACTTATGATATGTATATATATGGTGGTCCTCCCCTTACTATTACAGTGGTAGTGTAGGATGGTTTTCCACATCATTGATTACGTTTATCTGCATTTCTGGTGGGCTGCATGGAATGCGGTTGCATTTTGGCATGCAATTAAGGTGCACAGCTGAAGAGTACCCCATGGGATTAACCAAAGTACTTGTGTAACAAGTTTAATAAGGAAGATGCCTTTGGACAGAAGATGGAGGGAAGTAACCCCCACCTTATGACATTGGACCCTATGCAGGGAGGAATGCACCCCATTTTCTTATCGGGGTTTAGTAGAATTTCTACTACGAGTGGAGTGCTGTATAGACCACTTGGGACTCACTTCGCGCCAAAGAAACGTTGCTGCCGTCAAGCTTGTCCAAACCGAGCTTATCTAACCTGTGGTGAGCCAACGTCTCCCTACCACTGTGGCTGAGAGGAGTCAACTGGAGTATCACCAAATGAGACGTCTCTTCACTGAAAGGCCTCAAGCACAGCGATATAAGTGAGTTACACAATGTGGGTACACTGGATAGATGCTTATGGAACGTACTGCCCTCGAGGATGGCAAGCTACCATGCTGAGAATGAAAGAGCTAGTAGATGAAACACCCAACATAGAGTATACTCCCACTCTGGTATTACAAGAGCTCTTAGCCCCTAACCTTGACCAATCTGAGAGTCCAAGGGAATTCATGGCCGATAACTTTTCTGGGAATGACACTTTAGATGAAGAGTAGAGTAGGGTAGCGTGAACCAGGTTCACGAATGTTATGTTATATGCCAATACACTGAATGTAAGCCTTTTAGTTTGTTTTCCTTAGAATGAAGAACTAGGGTGATGAGAGTGTCAAGTGACTCTTATGTCACCCTGCCAATGTTTAAAATGAAATAAATGCAAATGGGCAACTTTCGAGTGTTATGTGCCCACTAGTTTGTTTAAGCATGTACGTACATTTGTTTAAGTAAGATGTGATATGCATGCATAACTATATGAAGGTTGAACTGAAACTAAACCTGTGGCTATACATAATATCCCTCGCCCACTTGCGAATCGCTTTAACAACCAAGGAATCGTACCTCTATTAGTCCTGGAGTGATTGCACCCTAACCCCTAGTCAAAAATAGAACTAAGTAATCCTTTGTGTGAATGTGTGACAGATGCCTCCATGACGAGAACAAAGTCTAGATCTTACTGCCATGGAAATGATATGTCAGTTTAACAAATTTAAACCCCCTAAGTTTGGAGGTGGGATTGATCCTATGATACATGAGGAATGGCTTAGGAGAATGGAGAACCTGTTTGAGATAATGGAATGTCCTGAGAGGTTCAAGGTATGTCTGGCCACCTATTAGTTCGCAAAAGAGGCTGAATTATGGTAAGGGACAGTGAAACCTAGGGCAGCTGAACCTGCGTTGACCTGAAATCAACTGAGAACTTTAATGGACACTGAATATTACCTTTAAGACGTAAGAAGAGCCAAGAATGGGAGTTCTTACGCTTAAAGTAAGGAGAAATGAGCGTAATAGAATATGCGGCAAAGTTCAATGAGCTGAGCCGTTTTGCACCAAATCAAGTGGCCACCGAAGAAATGAGGATAGACCACTTTGAACAGGGATTAAAAGGAGAAGTGAAGCAAATAATAGCAGGGTATACTTATGCAATTTTTAAGAAATGTAGCAGAAGGCTGTGAAAATAGCCTGCATCATGAATGAAACGGTGAAAATAGAGAAAAGGCCTAAACAAAGAGAAAATCTGGTCCTGAAGGATCCAGTTCACAGGAAAATAGGAACTTCAAAAGGTTTACAACTGGAGCAGGATGGAACAAGGGAAAACACCCCGCAAAGAAGCAACAGAAAACGACATGTGATCAATGTGGGCGTCAACACTATGGGTTATGCAAAAGCATTACGCAGTGCTTTGGGTGTGGTGAGATGGGCCACAGGGTTGCCAATTGCTCGAAGGCAACTTGGAACAATCAGGGTAATAATCAGAGATCGGGCGTGGGGACTGACGCGGTGGCACAACAAGGTCGCACTCCAGCTGGTGCTTCCTCAAGAGGCAGTAAAAACAACAAGAAGCCACAAATAAAAGGACGGATATTTTGTATAGAGGGAGAAGAAATCGAGGAACCTGCTAACACAATGTTAGGTATTCTTCTTGTTAACCAACTTCATGCTTCCATCCAATTTGATTCTGGCACTATTTGCTCTTTTGTGAACTCCATATTTGCAAAGAAACTTGTTAGTAAACCTGACGAGATGCATATACAGCATTATGTGAACTCACCCTTAGGAACTATCTACCATACTGATCTTATCTTTAGGGATTGTAATGTTAATGTAGGAGGGAAAGCCCTCCTTGTTGACTTGGTACAACTAGAGAACCAAGAATGAGATGCTATTTTGGAGACAGATTGGTTGGCTAAGCATAAAGTGACTTCAGATTGTGAAAAGAAGCTGACAACTTTCTCGGCCTCTGAAGAAGAGGGGATGGAACTTAAAGAAAATAGCTTGCTTAGTTACTTAGGAGAAAGAGAACGATACTTATGTAGAAGAACTTATACGAATATTGGAAAGAATGGAGAAACGGGCTCATAAATAGAAGTATTACTTACGTTAAAGTGCCTTGGAAGCATCATAAGATAGCCGAAGAAACTTAGGAGCCGGAAAAAGAAATGCAGGAGAAGTACCCCATATTTTTTCCATCAAGTAAGCAACTTTTAGGACGAAATTCTTTTAAGAGGGGAGTGTGTAATACCCGCATACTTTATTTTTCGTTAAACTGTTCGCAATACCTTTTTACATTATAAAATGTTATTTTATTTAACGATACGAGTTAAATTACTGTCGATGTGCCTATATGAGCATTAATTTTATTAAAAAGGATATCCTTGTCGCTATTAATATCATTATTATTAGTAGTTTGAAAATGTTTCGGTGATTTTAGTAAGCATTAGTAAGAATTATCAACAAATACTAAATTAAGTAGGAACCCGAATATGATTAGGTTGTCAACCTTAGAATTCATTTCGTTAGTTATCAAATCGAACCCCGATATTTTCGGGAACGAATAATCGATGAAAGGTCGCTTTAGCGATTTGGTTTAGAATTTGGGATACGAATTAGACTAACGGCGTCAAATATTGAATAGCTTGGAACCCAAGTAGGGGCATTTTAGTAATTTCGCTTGAATCCCTTCTCGTCTTCCCCCCTGTCGCAACCCCCTCCCCGACATCTCTCATTCTCTCTTGCCTCTCTGCTTTTCTCCTTCTTCCTCCTCATTCTCCACCATACACACGGCTTTCAAAGCTCAAAACACAGAAATTTTTCGCCCCTCCAACCTGCAAAACGTACCCATTCAACCTCCCCCACAAGCTAGCCACCATTTGGCGTGAATCTAGGCAAAGTCTCGAATGAACCCACCACATTTTCGGCAGTTCTGGACGGCGATTCGGAGCCCCCAACACCTGTCCAAGCTCGTCCATGCAATTTAGCTTTTAGCTGCTTCAATGTTCTATAAATTAGGAGTACAATTCGCAACTTCCAGTGCTCAATTCAATCTCAAGTCCGTGAGTAAGGTTAGGTCAAAATAGAGGGTCCGAATTGCATGGGTTAAGGCAAGATTCGGCTTTGTACATGCGTGGGTGAGCAAGAGTCGAGGAATTAGAGTTGTTCGAGCCCTAAAGTCAAGCCAGCATCCTTCGAGCGAACATCTAGCTTGGAATTGAGGTGGTGATTTCTTTACTCCTAATTACTACTATTTTCAATGAATTTAACTAAATTTAGTTAGTGCATGTCGATTCTGAGTTTAGTAATAAGTTCGGGTGAATTAGAATCAATATCGAGAAATTACAAGCATGGTCCTGATTTTGGGTTAATGGCATGTTGATTCGATGCATGGTTGAATGAACTGGTTAGTTGAAGATTTTAGAATAAACAGAATGTTGCCGTAGCATTGTTGTAGAAGTTTGAAGATGTTAGCTGAGCAATTGAACTAATGGTGGAGTAAACTGAATTAGGTCTAAAAGTTATGGCTAAATCAGTTTGGGCATGTTAATAGTTTATTCATAGTAATTATAATGAAATACTATGCCTATGGATATTGGTTTGTGAACTAGAAAGCAAATATCGCTTTGAAGTTTCTATTTGCATCAATTTAGTACACGTTAAATCCTAAGTTGGCTATTAAGCATGAATGTTATACCTATATATGATTGTTCTATGTATTATCGATTTGTGCATGCCAATAATGAACCGAGTTGGTAGTTGGATAGCTTGAGGTGGAACTGTTGAGAAATTTGAGGTTCTTGTGGTCAGTGTTGTGTGAGAAGGGAGCTTGGGTTGTGAATTGCCACAATCGAGTTGTGCTATGAAGTGTATGAATGTATTATTTGTGAACTCTTTCCCCCTCAATGTGCTACGTGATACTATGTGGCTAATTCTTAAATTTTTAGGCGTCTTTAAAAAGAAGGGGATCGTTAAAAAGCTTGTTTTATGGTTACGAATGCTTTAAATGTTGTCAGTTGCCGACTAATTTGTCAAGCTGCTTGTGATTTAGAAAGGATCGAAACAAACTGAGATGGCAACTGAAGATGTCAATTATGAGATTTGATTCGAAATAAATGTTAATTAAGTGCTTTAAGTCTTCGAACATGCTTCGACTTATGAGTTAGCAAGCTGGCAATAAGTTCGAAACCATTTTGAGACTTTAGTATGTTTATGTTTCCTCCTTGAGTTTAGAAAGGATTTTAAACGAATTAAAAATGGACAATTAAAAATATCTTTTACGAAACATTATTTGAATTATAAGCGAGCTAAATATTTTAAATTTTGAATAGTAGTAAGCTTGAGAATGATTTAAGGTTTTAGTTTGGTTACGCACCCTTCTTTGAGTTTAAAGAGGATTTCAAAAGAACTAAAACTAGGCAATTGAATGAGTTTATTACGAAACGTAGTTTGAGTTACATGCTAATTTGAATGAGTTTATTACTTTAAGCTTCAATGAACTTCGGTTACGAATCTAGTTTGAATTAAACGCTAACTAAGTACTTTAAGTTTTAAATGAGTTTCGATTAGAGAGTTAGCAAGTTTATTATGATTTCAAGAGGATTTTCAAGTTGAAAGTGAAAGAACCATAAACCCTTAGTGGGGTTATGGATTATTTTGCTAGACGAGCATGTCTTTATTAAAGTAAGCAACCATCAAAGAGAAATGATTTGTGAATCACTTGAAGTGAGGCTCACTGTTTGAGACAGTGACTTCCATTTATAGCCTTGAAGTTTAAAATGATTTTAATGGCTAAGATTAATGCTTGAGCGGACAAACGATTAGGGAGTATACCCGGTGTGCAGGAACCCTAATGCCTAGGGAGCTAGACCCAGAAGTGGGAACGCTAGAAGACTCTGATGAGAGTAACGGTCAAAATATATTATACCCCAGAGATAATAGATGCGTGAGTGATGGCCACACATAGGGCGAGTGAGGATCCCCCCTAAATTAGCGCATTATGAGATCTTGTGCCAAGAATATCTTCATATTAAGTAAGAAAAGCATATGGCATTTCGCCATTTTAAGCATTTCAGAAAGAATGAAAGTTTTAAGGGCCATTAAGAGGCCAGTTCGTACGAAATTCGAAAAGTTTTATAACGGTCATTAGAGGACCAATGCGAAAGAGATTTCTTTTAAAGAATATGAGCCTCAACAGGCTAAGTAAGGTGTTTTCAAGAAAAGAAAGAATTCTTCCAAATATGCATATCCTATGTATATTTTATGAATGAATTTCCAGGTATAGTTTAAATGAAATTTCAAATGGAGTGTGGTTATATCCTAGTGATACATCGAACACTTAAGGTTTTAAATGTGCATAGCCTGTGAAAGAAAGCTTCCTTGCATGTTTTAGGAATGGGATTCCAAGTATGGTTTAAATGAAGTTCTAAAGGAAATATGGTTATATTCTAGTAAAGTATAGATGATTTCAGCTTTCAAATGTGTATACCCTATGAGAGAAAGTTTCTTGTCAAGTCTTTCTTACCAATATAAATATTTTAGAAACTTTTAGAAAGAATTATGAGGATTGAAGAAGCTACGTGATTTATAAACCATTCTTGGAACTTATCATAAGTCACTTCGTTTTCAAAAGTGAGTTCGAAAGTATTTTACTCAATCCTTATTGCTTACTTGATTACATGCCTAAATGCTTATTGTAGGGAAGCTTGGTTATTAGGGGCCTAGAAATGAGTTGAGTGGCTAGAATGAAGTTTAGGGGTGACGATCTTTTCTTGGGGACTATGATTGTCTAATATGATAGTAATTTATAAATACATGATACGTGACTATTATTAGTATTATTGCCTGTAATTGTTTTGGTTTTAAGGAGTCGAGGAATTCTCACTGAGTGTGTGGCTGCTCATCCCTTTAGTTACTTCTTTTTCTAGGTCCAGTTTGAGCATGTATAAAGGATGTTTCGGAGTTACTTCTTGTCAAATCATCGGAAGTCTTTTGCCAGCCTCATGAAGTGCTCAGTGCCTATTATGTTGTAATTATTTAAGCTCATTGTTGTATGTGTAAACATGTAGTTGGCTCTGTACCTGTGTATGTATTGTCATAACCTTGTTAGTTGGTTTGACCTTTGGTGAGCCCAGGCGGGTGGCCCGAGACAGTGATTCTAGTTGGTTTGTACGTGTCATACCTTCTTACCATTTTACAGGTACTCTTAGCAGCACTAAGACCATAAAACGTCGCATAAACTGGGAAAACTCTTACAGTTTTGTTCTAGAATGATTATCTAAATGCTGATCCAACCTAAAGTTTCAAGAGCCTTAAGGATTTCCGTCTAGGAAGTCCTGGCGGTGTGACCCCTCCTAGGGCTAGGGGTGTTTCAACTTAATTATGCCTTGTGCTTAATTTTGAAATTTAGAGATTGTTCAGCAGAAGAAATTAAGGTTAAAAATACAATAGAAAAGGTTGAAAGTATAAAAATTAAAATAGATTGTTTAAAATGAGGAGCACTTAGTGTTGTTTTTTTTTTGGGGGGGGCACCACAAGATTCATTATTGGTCAGTAATAAGTAATCTGGCACCTATAATCCACAATCCAACTCAAGGAAATACTATCCAAAATGCCAGAATCGAATCTATGCCTCAAAAAATCTGACTTGAGACATATTGAGTGCTTGGCTTCTCTCGTGAACCATTGTGCATAGATCCAGAAGTCTATCATATCTTTCTTGAAAGAAAATATATTGCTCTACTGCAGACTTTGTGGAGGAGATATGTAGTTGACAAGTACAATACTTAAAGGATTGGAAACAATTGAAAATTCTTGTTGGCCACTTAACATAATCCATCCCACAAACCACGAATAAAAACACAAAACACCAAAATGGAGCAAACATAAAGTCCCATATAATTGTGGAGACAAATATAAATAGTAGAATAAACATATCTAATGATTGGAAAAATGATACTTTCAAATTATGCGACGTAAAAAAATGAAAAAATATTACGACACGCTTAATTAGAGGAAACAGAAAAAGCAAGAAATCGAAAAACCAAAAATGACCACATTCAACCCTTAGGTACCCAACAAAATAGAGTTGAGGATTGCTGTTTCCTCGGAACTGGTGAAGAGGTAACCGTTGGCGACTCAGCTCAGACGTGTAAAGAGTCGTTTTTTTTTTCTTGGGTCTGTTGGGCAATGTAAGAGAAACATATGTTACATGCAGTGGTATTTAACCTGCCTAGCTAAGTTTACAGTCATCTGCAATTAATCTTTATTTACCTTGCAAAATAAACAATACAAAAAGCAATGTTTGAAAGAAAGACATTGCTCCAAAAATAGAGAAATATCAACTGGACTATCACTTACCTTGTTTATGGATCTTATCAGTACTGCACTATTAGTCCAGATTTTGATGGTCGACCATCCTTGTTGAATAGCCAGGACTAGCGACTTTTCTGCAGCAATAACTATGGTCTTTAGTGTCAAGTTGTAGATGAGTCTTTCTTGATACGTCATTAAGGTCGAGTCACCTCTATTTGCTTGAATGGCAATCCCTGTCCATCGTTGTTTTTTACTGTATGCACCAGCGAGTTGGATGATGACTCTTAGGTGTGTATTAGAATGTCCACATGCGACAGTGCTTATCTTTCATTCTTGTGAACTGAGCTTGGATGATTTTCGACAGTCTATGTCCTTCCTAGCAATAAAGTTTGATAAAGTGCATAAGTTGCCCTGGAGTACGTCAACCATCTTTTATGGATTCTTGGGAGCCGCTTGGAATAGTACTAGATTTTGAAAGATCCAAATACTCCAAACTACAACCACAAAAATATTTGCCCCTATGTGAAATGAGTTATGGGTGCGATGCAGCAAAATTTGGAATTTCTCCCAACAATGTTGGACCATTGTAAGTTTCATAAAATTTGGGAAAACTACTTCATTGTTTTAGGCGACAATAAGTTATTCTATCAAAATTTTAGGCCAAAAATTTAAAAGAGCATTAGCATCCACAAATTTTATATAAAAGTATTTTTTTCTAATATTTAACTAGTATCTTATCCCCATGTAATACACGAAATAATTTTTGAGCTTTTATACGTAGTTAACATATATACAAAATAAGAAATCATCTATTATTTCAAGTGTTGTACAAAATTTTTTGAAACAAACTAATTATTTTCAAACTTAAAATACAGTTATATTAGGTGATATAAATTATAAGAAACCATGAAATTGAAATTTCCTATGTATCAAAATTGACCATGATTAATTGAGGCACTGCCCTTTTTTTTTTTTTTTTTTTAACCGGTACGGGGTCATATGCTTTTCGCCTACGGTACGGAGCCATAAACTGTATTCTAAGCTTCGCTTATAGCCATATGCTTTTAGGGTATGGAGCCACATGCTTTAACACAAACCAATTGTTTTCAAACTTAAAATATAGTTATATTAAGTGATATAAATTATAAGAAATCATGACATTGAAATTTCCTATGTATCAAAATAGACCATGATTAATTGAGGCCCTGCTTTTTTTTTAAATTTTTTTTACGGTATAGAGCCATATGCTTTTCGCTCATAACTCGTTATATTGCTTTACAATTTCTTACAACTCTTTACAGCTACTTTACAAATATATTATAACTTTCTTACAACTTTCTGCAGTTTCTAACATTTTCTTACACCTTCTTACAATTGTTTTATAGCTACTTATCACGAAAAAAAATACAAAAAAATATAGCCTTAGCTAAGTAAGTACACACGTCATATATTAATGAATTTGCAATATAATTCCTTGTATATTGTTAGAAATTTGTAGCTTGATAAAAAGGCATAACAAAAAATTATCACACACTTCTACAAGTCCCAAAAACTTTAACATGTCACAATAAGAAAAAGAACACGTGTTAAAAAGAAGATAATCTTACCACCAAAAATTTGTTAATATTGGCTTGCAACCTCTGATTCCGAACATTGAAAGCAATTTGGTAAGCTTTGACATATCACAATATGAATATATAGTACAAGGAAGATAATTTTGCCATTATTAACTGTTAATACTGGCTTGAACTCTTGTGCTCCAACAATTGAACACAATTTGATATCTTGTGATGGTAATCTATTAGTGGTCCTATGTTGTTGTGTGTGTGTGAGTGTGTGTAGAGGACTTACAACTATAATTATATCGTATCAAATGTCTCTAACATTCCATATCCCATATTTATGTTTACATTTATTTACAAAATAGGTTAAAAATTGGTACAATTATTCTATTATAATATGTTGCATTACTTTTGGTAATATTGATACAACAATAATAACAATAGTATATAATATAATGTGTTATTATAATATTTATAATCAGAATCTTTAGCCATTACTTGGCAATATTAGTAGAGGGGGTTTAATATAATGTGTTATTATAATATTCACAATATAATACATACAAATATCATTTTAGTTATGTGAATATCGTGTACAATCACGTTTATTCAAAAGAGAGAAAAAAAAGAAACTTGCCCTAAATTGTGATGCACTAAAAGTTAAAATCATAGCCACATTCCTGCAATTTGATTTGAATATCTTTCTAATTCCAGAATCTTTATTACATGAATACATACCTAGACAATATAGTCCCACCTATTCTTATTTCCTTAATGAATATCTTTAAAATACGTTAATTGTTTATACGATTGATCTACTTTGATATTACAATGCTAGATTCTTTCTAACATGATGCATGATCTTTTTATATGATAATATATTGCATGATATTGAGTGTAATGCATTATGGTAACATAAAGAACTATCTATGAATATCTTCTTATAATAAGGATGGAATTAAAATGATAAATTATATAAGAGTAATGCGTGTTCTTGAACTATGCAATGCAAAAACTTTTGAGCTTTTCCAATCGTAATAACTATATGTAAAAAGTATAGTAAATTATATTCATAATTATGTAATTCGTGGAAATACTATTAAGCCTCTATAAAAAAAAAGTATAATATTTTTTTAAAGTTACATGTAAAACTCCACTCTCAAAAATATTTGTGAATGAAAAGAACAAAAAATTAATTTATGTTATCTTAAACTAAGGTTGTGTTCTGTAACAATGCTTTAAGTAGGGTTTATCATTCTAAAGTGGTCAAAACTCTACTTTCTCAAAATTTCAATGTTTGGTAAAGTAGCATATCAAAGTAGCCTTTAGGGATTGAGGGAGCGTTTTACGAATGTTAGGTCTCTTAACGTTTTGCAAGTATGCTACAGTGTTTCATGTATTTGTTCTAATTATACCCTAATGTTTTCCTAGATTCTGCATCCCTTGCCCCTAATATAAAAGCTCTACCTTCTTCACAAAACCGTCATTATTCGGCCCCCCATTCTCTGCCTTCTCTATTTAAAACCATTGCAGTAATTCAACATCACAAAGCAGAGAAGATTTTAGCAATAATTGTAAAGTGAGTATATTCATTTTTATATTTTATTTGATCTTAAATCTGATGACTTTTTCTGGAATTGGCAGACAATTTCTTATTTGGTACCTCCATGTTGTTTGTGCATCTTTGCTGCTATTGTTATTGCCCTATTACTCAAGATCTTGTGTATGACTCTTGTAACTTGATAGATTTTCACAATTGATTGTAGTTGCTCTGGAATCCCACATGACAAAAGGGAAAAGGCTGTCTTGTTAATTGCTCAAAGTAACTCCTTCTCTCAGCCTAAACTTGATAAGAAATTGAAGTTTGTTATCAGAACGAGAGAGATTGAGGGGAGAGAGAGAGAAAGATGAACATCTCTCATTGCGAGAGTCATGAATGCCAAAATCAGTCTTTATAACCTTCCTTTATACAACTTACATACAAGATGATGCTAAGCTATCAATCAAACAGCTAGTATAGATATTTTAACATCTACTCCTAACTAACTGGGCTGATGTGGATGACAAACAAGCTGACGTGGATAACAACTTAACCACCTTGCTTGTTACTCTTGTCACTGCCTTGCTGCCTTGCTGTTTCCTTAACCTTCAGCCTTGTATCATCTACATCCCCCCTCACGGTGGAATTGGTGGAGATTCCACCAAGCCTAACCTAGAATATAGATAATTATGCTGATGTTGACCCAGGGTTATAAGGTCAGCAAGCTGTTCCTTAAAGGGAATACGAGATGTTTGTAGGAAGCCTTCTAAAATCTAGTCACATGAGTAATGACAATGTATGTGCAAGTGTTTTGTCTTCTCATTAAAAACAGGGTTAGCAGCTATACACATAGCAGCCTTGTTATCACAATTGAGTACAATTGGTAGTTGAGAACTAATATAAAAATCTTCCAAGAGGTGAGACAACCACTCTAATTCAGATGTAGTAGCTAACATGCTGCGATATTCTGCCTCTGCAGAAGATTTAGCAACTATTTCCTGTTTCTTGGTTTTCCATGAAATGAAGGATGAACAAAGGAAGACACAAAAACCTATGAGTGATCTAGCTGAGTCTGTACAAGTACGTCAGTTAACATCACAGAAAGCTGTCAATATGAGATCATTATCCCTTGGATAAAAAAGACCCCTGTCAACTGTGCCCTTGAGATACCTTAAGACATGAATAGCTGCTTGATAGTGAGGCTACCTTGGTTGTTGTAAAAACTGACTTAAATGTTGAACTGAGGAAGATATGTCAAGTACGGTTAAGGTGAGATACAAGAATTTACCAACCAGCCTTCTGAACTGCTTGGGGTCCTCCATGGGATCCCCAATTTCTGTTGATAAATGCAAGCCCTTAGGGAGAGGAAATCTAGCACCTTTGGCTCCCGTCAAGCCTGCATCAGATAAGATATCTAGAATATACTTTCTCTTATTAAGAATTATGCTAGAAGCTGATATGATCGGTTTAATTCCCAAGAAATAATAGGCCAAACCAAGATCCTTAATTGTAAATGATGAATGTAAGGCCTTCTTGAGGAAAACAATGGCATCAAATTCATCCCCTGTAATCAAGAGGTCATCTACATAAACAAGGACAAAGTTTTATTTGCCTTGTGATTGTTTTGTGAACAAAGAGTAATCATTCTTGGATTGTGCAAATCCTTTAGCAAGTAAAAATTTAGTCAACTCTATATTCGATTGTCTGAATGCTTACTTCAGACCATACAAAGACCTTTGTAGCTTGCACACTGCCCTAGCAAGGCTTTAAAATATCTTTATGGTGGCTACATATAAACTTCCTCATCTATGTCTCCATGTAAAAAGGCATTATTAATACCTAACTGATGTAGAGGCCATTCTCTAGCAGCAGCTAAGGCTATAAACATTCTGATAGTGGTGAGTTTGGCAACTGGATTGAAAGTATGATTGTAATCTTTGACTTTAACTTGCTAAAACCCCTTATTACAAGCCTCACTTTGTATCCCTCAATGGTACCATATGGTCTAAACTTGATCTTATAAACCTATTTAGAGGTCAAAGCTCTCTTTCCATGGGGTAAGTTGGTCAATCGCCAATTGTTGTTTTGCTCTAATGCAGAAAGCTCTAACTCCATAGGCTACACCCATTCTGGACATTGTTGAGCTTGTGCATAACAAGTAGGCTCTTGCACTTACAGTACATTGGTGAGGGAAGCAACATAAGATGAGGAAAGATGTTCTAGGTTTAAATAAGAAAATAAGGGATAGGAGGTAGCTGTGAAACTTTGAGAATTATGGTCTATATTAGAAGAAGAAATAGCTGCTCTCTATTTGCTTGTTTGTTGTGGACATACAAAATCCTTCATCCATGCTAGGGTTCCCTTGACTCTTTGAGACTTTCTAGGAGGTGGATCTTAGAGTTGTGGATCATTTGTAGATGACGGTGATCGATCTGGTCTAGTAGAGGAATCAAGAGAATCAGAAGAGGAAGGAGAGAATGAATCTTGTATCATAGGAGAATGAGAATCAAATGAATGCTGAGAAACAGAGTTAACCAAGGTGTGTTGAGTAGATGAGAAAGGATTTGAGGTAGTGAGTTTGTGTGTGGAAGGCTCAAATGCAGCATAAAAGGGTTCATTGGAGGGAAGAACATGGACTAAGTCACCTGAATCCAAAGTTGCAGTGCCTGAGGGACCTTTAAAAGGAAAATTTGTCTCAAAGAAGGTAACATCTCTGATGTGAAAAACTTGCTTGGTGCGTAAATCATATAATTTGTATCTTTTAAAACAAAAAGTATGACCTAACAAAATACATTTGCGTGCTTTGGATTCAAATTTGTCAGAAACCCCTAAGTTTGCTGCAAAATACAGACATCCTATAACTCTCAAATCATGATAATTTGGTGGTTTATCAAAAAGCTTTTCAAAAGGACTTTTCCAGTTTAGATTCTCCATTGGTAGCAAATTGATGATATGAGTGGCTCAAAGTATGCACCCCCCTAAAAATGTTTGGGAAGACCTGCTTGAAACCTAATTGCCCTTGTAGTTTTAAGTAGTTGTCTATGCTTTCTTTCAACCACACCACTCTGTTGTGGCATTTTGACAACAGATTTTTGGTGTAAAATGCCTTTGGAAATAAAGAAATCATGGCAAAAGTTATTGATAAATTCAATGCCATTTTCACTTCTAATGAATTGTAATTTAGTTTGAAATTGTGTTTCCACCATGTTGTATAATTGTACAATGGTACTCTTAGTTTGTGCTTTGTTTTACAGTAATTGAGTCCAGGTGTTCCTGGTAAAATCATCTACTATAGTAAGAAAATAATGAGCCTTACAAATGTTTGCAACTTTGTAGGGACCCCACAAGTCTATAGGCACAAGACGAAAGGGGTGCTTAGAATGTATGTTGCCTTTATTGAAAGGGAGTCTGTGCATTTTTGCCATTACATAGATTTCACAAGGAAAACTAAGAGGAACATCATTACAAGAAGAAATATGCTGCATCTTTAAGGCAAATGTATGTCTAAGTCTTGCATGTATAATGGCTTGACTTGGCATATTACAATTGAATGGAGCTAGGCTCGATAGAGAACTGCTAGAATGAAGATGGTCTGTATGAATCTTAGACTTACCAGAGTTATTGGTCCCAGCTGGTGGAAGCTTGTAAATCCAGCAATACTTGGAGCAACAGCTATTACTATTCTAGTTGAAAGGTCCTGTATCCAACATTGATTAGAAGAAAAAAGGGCAAGTAATTTATGATCAATTAATAATTTACTGACTGACAACAAATTGAATTTAAAATATGGTACGTAGAGCACATTCTCAATGCTAATGGTCGAGGTTAGGCAAAGTCACCAGCATGTGTGATAGTCTTCAAGGAACCATCTGGTAAGGTTATTGTAATAGGTTTAGGCAATGGTCTTAAAAGAGGTATTTGGCTTAAATCAGATGCCATTGGTCAGAAGCACCTGAGTGTATAATCGAAGAGCCATCATAGCTATGTGACACAGTACAATAAATGTTAGAATAAGGACTAATAGGGTTATGGCTATTCAGAGCATTACCTGCAAAATGAGCATATGACTGCAGTGGCTCATGTTGCCGATCAATTTTCTTGCTTTGCATGAACTTCATCATCTATTGAGCCAAAGCTCGTAGTAGGTTAGGATCAAACTGTCCAAGTCTCCTATTGTTAGAAGAACTAGATTCTTTTAGAGGATCACCCTAAATTTGGTGCTTAGTTTGTGTAAAAACATGACCAGCCCCTCTTGTGCCAACCCTGCCTGTTACCTTGTCTTTGGCAGCATCATATCAATCAGGATATCTAATTATCTTGAAGCATTGATCTATGGTGTGGCCTGTTCTTTGACAATGATCACAAAACTTGCTGGTTTTTGATCTCCTATTGTCCTTCATGAATCTTTGACTGTTAGAGCCCTTGGCAAGAAATACACTAGATGTTGCATTATTAGTTTTCGAATTTCCAGCAGCAATTATGAAATTTCCTTTCTTAGCCGTAGCTGTTACTTCACTCCCACAACTAGCTCCTCTAGTAACTTGTTTCTATTGCTCTACTCTTTCAATCATCAAACAAGCCTTACTAACCAAACGTAATGGATCTATGAGTAAGAATTGACCTCTAATGGATTCATAATCCTCATTCAAATGCATTAGAAACTGCATTAGCTTCTGCCTTTGATCCAATTCTATGGTTTTCTTGATGGCTTTGCAGTTAGGATTGCAAGTACAAATAGGTATTTCACTTAAATCAGCATACTCATCCTACAGCCTCGTCAGCTTAGTGTTGTAAATAGCTACACTGTCATTGCCTTGGTATAGATAAACTCGGATCAATAGAATTTAGCAACCAACTAACTACCATACTATCACACCGGATACATTGCTTGTCAAGAGAAGAATTCAGATTAGGTTTAGTGCAAGTTCTATCAAGAAATCCTAGTTTTACCTTTGTACGAAGTGCAATCTTCACAGTATGATGCCATTGCTGGGAATTCAAGCCATTCAATTGTTTTTTATCAGTTGCATCCCATGATGATCTGATCCTTGCAAATATAGTGGATCAGCATTGTAATTGTCAATACTCTGTCCAGAATCTCCTTAATTTATCGAGCTTGAATCCGCCATGATCACGAAACTAAGATATCAATTGAAAACACAAAGGAAATCTCTGAAATTGTAAGAATGTCACCTAGATCGAGTGGCGAATCAAGCCACAAGATCGAAGATGAAAGAAAAATTTTAGGAAGAATGAGTAAGCTAGATTAATTGATGATTCAAGTCAATCTGATCGAAAAGAAAGAAAACGGAATTTTCAGAGATCATGCATGAAAGCTCTGATACCATGATAAGAAATTGAAGTTTGTTATCAGAAGGAGAGAGATTGAGGAGAGAGAGAGAAAGATGAACATCTCTCATTGCTAGAGTCATGAATGCCAAAATCAGTCTTTATAGCCTTCCTCTATATAGCTTATATACAAGATAATGCTAAGCTATCAATCAAATAGCTAGTATTGATATTTTAGCATCTACTCCTAACTAACTAGCCTGATGTGGATAACAAACAAGCTGCAGTGGATAACAACTTAACCACCTTGCTTGTTGCTCCTGTCACTACCTTGCTGCCTTGTTGTTTCCTCAAGCTTCAGGCTTGTATCCTCTACAAAACTCAATTGAAGGAATCTCGAATTAGAATGATTAGGATCAGTATTACAAATTAAGGACTAACCACATAAATTGGAATGATAATATCAACAAATAACTCATAAAACACCATCAAAATTTAGCATCAGTAATTATGATATAGGTGATGGGGGTTAATTTGTGGTTCAGCTAGTTTTAATGTTTGGTTGATACACATACCTCTCAGGGAATATGCCAATCTCAAATTGGACTGCAGAAGGCTCAACTTGAAAACTCTATTTGGCTTAGGAACATTAGCAAAAAGAAACCATGAAGACTTAGTCTTGTTAGAATATTGAAAGATGGTCAGATTCAGAGCCACTCTTTCTGACTTTGATATGATGAAGATGAACCGCACTATAGGTAATTTCTAGCTATTAATCATTAGTTATAGAGGACCAACAACATATGCCTCTGCAACAAGTAGCACTTCCGCCATTAACTTTGAATGGACAAGTATACAGGTTGCATTGCACAAGTAGTTTCTAGATTGGCTAAAAACGGATGTCTTGCTCAGGATTCAGTTCAATCAAATTTAGCTGAAAAATCTATACATGTAATTAAGTAAGACAATGGATAGGAGAAACTAATGGCATGATGGAGTTTGTCAGTAGAAAGATAAGAAACAAGAATGAGCATATTTTCAAGCCTTTTCTTTTTTTTTTTTTTGGCTTGGTGTGTAGGAGAGAGAATATGATCCCTAGTATTTATATACTCAAATGCTTTAATTCCCGCTTTCTATGATTAGCTTTGAGGGTATGTCACAATATTTACTGAAATTTTACTTTGTATATGCTTATACTTTAGAATTTCTAACATATATTTGATTGGGCTCACGTTTTATTGTTAGCTTTTGATAAGACAACTAAGGAAAAAGAGTATTGATTCTTAGCATTTAGTTTTATCATGTATAGGTTTGATATCTGAGTTATATGGCACTAGAAAACAATGAAACTAAAAAGGGTGGAGCGACGAAAGAGTTTTTTAAGTGGTGCTATGATGAGACACTTGCCTTATGTGATGTTATTGTTCAATATATTATGACAAATGGACGTAGACAATTTATTAAATGGCATGAAATTGAAAAAAAAAATTACTCAAAGAGTCGGACATCAACGTGCAACTAATTATTGCAAGCACAAGTATGACGTGATGAGAAAGGACTGGAGTGCTTGGAAGCACTTGAGAACTACAGATATATGACTAGGTTGAGATCCTATTTTGGGAAAAATTACGGCTTCAGCTGAGTGGTGGGACAAGAAAATTAAGGTTAGTTTTTTTCAAAAACAATTCCCTTAATTATAGTCCACAGATATAGGATAGTCTAGATATCTTATATAATTGCTTTATTGTAGTTCAATTACATTGATCTTTGATATTATGTAGGAAAATCAATCGATTAAAAAGTTTCGGGACAAAGGTGTGAGTTTATTACTTGAAGAAAAGTGGGAGCATATATGTGAAGGTACATATGCAATAGGGGAAAATGATTATGTACTTACTATGGAACCTCCTATTGTAAATGTTGAGGAACAAGGAGAAGGCCATGAATCTAAAAATAATATAGAAGGCAGGCTAGGTGAAGAAGACAATTTGCGTATGTATAATTTTTAAGATAATCTCTATTTTCAATCAGTAGTAGCAGAGAAGATCAGTTTTTCACACATTTTGTCGAGTGTTTGAGTAATGGTAATGATGACAACACCAAAGTGAATAGTGAAGATGGCCCTTCCCAAGTGAATAATCAACTTCTCAGTACTCAAGTGGCAAATCAAGCCAGAACAGATAGGAACCTATCTAGACGAGCCCAAAAGTTTGTGCTAAAGACTAATACTATGCAATTGAAGCATAATAGAAGGCAATTAGGGGGATTGCAATGTTAGGTGCTCAAATTAAGCACATCATAGCATCTTGTCGAATAAAAAGTCAAGGAGCATCGAACAAAATGAACAAGCAAGCATCATCCATGTCTACCATTGCTATGGCAATGCAAATTATTAATCGTATGGTAGATAATCAAATTTTAGAGAAAGACAGTGATTTTTAGCGTTATGCTACTCATATGCTTGAGGATGCTATGAAGAAAGAAATCTTCTTAAACATGGATGATGATGATAGCAGGCTAAAGTGGCTTCAGTATTTGCGTAGTATAAAAGACAACTAATTAAGTTTCCAGTTTTTCATGTTTAAGTTTAGGGATTTCTTCACAAATTCTGTTTTAATTTTTAGAACACTTTTTTTAAAAAAAATTTTTGTTTGTGTGATTGAACATAACTTACTATTATTATCATTATTGTTATTATTGTTGTTATTATTGTTGTTATTGTTGTTGTAGTTGTTTTTGTTATTGTTGTCGTCGTTGTTATTATTATTATTATTATTATTGTTATTTGTTATTTTGTCATAATTATCTACAGAAAAATTAATGGAATGGGATCAAATGGAGTATGACAAAATGGAGTGGGATCAAATGGAGTATGATGACATGAACTATGAGGACATGTTCCGTAAATTTTGGACTATCGCTTCATGTATAATGGCCTTGATGGCTATATATTACTATAAGTATATCTACAAGGAGCCTTGTATGAATTCTTCTTTAACAAGATAAATATGGATCAAGAAGTTGATAAATGGTAATCCTATGCGATGTATTGATGCTGTTAAAATGGAGTCAGATTTATCTGTAAGATTGCGTAAGGGATTATCTACAAAATATGGGTTGCGGCCAAGTATAGGATGTCAATTTTTTAGAAAGTTGGCATCTTTTTGCAAACCCTTACTTTATGGTGTTTCAAATAGAGTGGTTGGGGAACGCTTTCAACGATAAGGTGATACTATAAGTAGAGTATTTCATGAAGTACTAAATATAATTTCTGCATGTGAGTCTAGGGGCCTCGCATATGACATCATAAGACCAAGAGATTTGGGATTTAAGCATATACCACCTAAGATTGACATCTTATGAGTTATAGTTTAATAATAGTATTGTATTAGATGCATCGACGGGACAAATGTGGTAGCATGTACTCCTGAGAATGAGCAATTACCTTAGAGAAGAAGGAAAGGGTATCTGACATTCAATGTTATGGCAACATGTGACTTTGATATGTGTTTTACATTTGTGTCATCCAGATGGGAAGGATGAGCACATGATGCTTGAGTTTTTTTTTTTTTTACTTGCAATTGAAATATAAGAATTGAATTTTCTTAATCGACCAGAAGGTACGTTGTCATGCAATTTAACTTTATAGTCAGTTTTTTGGGACAACAAGCTAATTTCTCTTTTAAATGTAATTAGGCCGGTACTATTTGGTTCACAAAGGATATCTTGATAGGAAAGGTTATCTAGCACTATATTTAAAATTATGATATCATCAATATTAATTTCAAAATGAGCCACCAAAAATGCTTGGGAAGCCTTCAACTGTGCACACTCATCCCTTTAGAGCTGTATTGAGAGATCATTTGGAATCCTAAAGCAAAGATGGAAAATACTCAATAGAATGCCTCAATTCAGTATTGCTTATGCAAACGATGATCATAGTGGCTACATTTGCACTACACGACAATATTCGAATCAATTCACCAACTAGTCGAGTTTTTCAAGTACTTGAGCAAAGTTCTGAAATGAAAGATGTTTGTGATCGAATTGCTGAACTTTTGGGCTTGCCAAACAACAAAATAGGTGTGGTTATTGTCTTTTTCCATTATGACTTTATTTTTGAATTATGCAATACTTTAGGTTTTATCCATTGATCCTTTACTGTAAAACAAATTCAAAACATTAATTCTATGCACAATACTTCAAAAATAAATTAATGTTGTAAAGTTTGTACCATGAAATCATTCTGGTAGTTGTAGTTGCTATTATTGTTGTAGTTGCTGTTCTAGGTGTAGTAGTAGTAGTAGTAGTAGTAGTAGTAGTAGTAGTAGTAGTAGTAGTAATGAAAACAACAACAAATATTTGTAATGTCCTCTTTCATTATTTTATGTTAATAAGCTAATTCAACAGTTAATTTACCGAATACATACTTTTTAAACAGGTAGTTAAATAGTTATCAGCTATCCACTAAAACTCAACAGTTATCCGCCACTCAAACAGTTAATTTTACCGAATAGGGCCTAAATCTGAATTGTCCATTGCTTTTTCTAAAGTCAATTGGATACAATAGATTGGAATTTTCCATAATAGTCAAGAATTTTTTCAACTATGGTAATTAAATTCCACGTGAGCCATTGATATTAGGAAGGGAAATTTGAGCCTTTCATTTGTTATGTCGCCACCTGCTATCAGTCATCATTATCCGATTATCACACCTCTCATATCTCTCGGTTTATCAATGGTAATCTGCTTTCAGTAGACTCTCTCACCACACCTAGAACGCTGGTAGAATGCTCAAGTACATAGTCCCCCTCCCCGTCCCCCCCTAAAAAAGTATAATTTCATGTTATGTGGGCAAAATATTAGGTTTGCTTGAGTTGGCAATCACTACAATTAATCTTGATGTTCTTTTACTTAAATCAAAAATTACGCCTCCCCCACTCAAAGTTGAATCGACATCATAAATGGAAGCCAAGATGAATTGAGCAGCAAAATGTGAAGAAAAGCTTAACGATCACCACTAAAAAACAGTAAATGAGTGAGTTAGTATCTGACAATAGGGTGTAGTTCTGAGACAATTCATTCAACAATTAAATAGTAAATGTTCAAGAACCATCTCAACTAAAAGTTTAAACTGATGGTTGAAGGCCCAAGAATACGTTTATACTCTAACACGCCCCCTCACGTGAATGCGCTTTGGGCTTGAAGCGTGGATGCTATAGAAGCCCCTTCTACTTTGCACAATAAATCTATATAAGGCATGCTGATATTCAAACTTTAGACGTCTGGCTCATAAAGGCTCTGATACCATGTTCAAAGACCAACTCAACGAAAAGTTTAAGCTAATGGTTAAAGACCCATGAATAGTTTATACTCTAACACACCCCCTCACGTAAATGCCTTTTGGGGTTGGACTGTGGATGCTGCAAAGACTCCTAACAACTTGTGCAGTAAATCAATATGAGGGCTACTGAGATTTGAACTCGAGACCTCTTGCATAGAGGTGCCCTGATACCATGTTCAAATAAGGTTTCAACCTGAAACGATCACAAGCTTATATGCATGCTCAAGCCTTTCAATTTTATCAATACGGGACAAACCCACACTCGTTCACCAGCTGATCTTCTCCTTTAACCATGGTTGGCTATGATATTCTTGATTCTTCTACCTTGACCACCCTAGACTCCTCGCCACTGCTGAGTTTTATGTTGGGTGGACTCATAGGCACTGACTCTAAAACAGCCTCCACTCAGGCTGTTGTTTTTACTTTTCCATCACCGCTACCACCACCTATTCCACTTGTGTCAGTGGGTCCTTTCGCATCAGCAGATTTCTTTATTGCGGATATGCTTGGTAATTTCTCACATTGGGATTCTAGTGTACCTACTGTACCTAGCCTTGTTCACAGCTCGTTCTCTACTGCGACGCCTTTTGCTTTTGCCTTTCCCGACATGCTGCCTCTAGGGCAAGCAAAAAAACCCCATAACTGCCTAGAACCTGCAAAATCCACCCCATTGGGTATGAGTATGGATGGTGAAAATTAAAAAAAAATAGGTATGACGTGGGTATTGCTGAAATGCATATAGATATGGGTATAGGTATGGGTATAGGTCCTACCTACCCCATACCCATTTTATCAATACCCACCTTGTACCTCCCCATATAAAACCCGTATCCGTTTGTTTAAAGTTCTAATTTGTTACTTATGCTTAGATATTTTGCTACTTGCTTTGACTTATATAGTATTTAAGACTTCAGCGAGAAATTTTGCTAGAAACTGTAGTTGTCAAGTGCTAATTTATTGCTTTGATTGGCAAAGTTTTAGTTATATTCAACGTGATACGATATGCTATTAGAAGCTTGGGGTTAATATGACATATCGGCTATTTGATGTTGAATATGCATACAAAATGGGTTTAATTATTTTTTAAATATGTACCCGAATAAAACCCATATACCCGCTATACGCAATGGGCATGGGTATGAGTATAGCTTTACAACACCCGATGGGTATTGGTATAGATATCGGTATTAATTTTGAAAATGGGCATGTGTGAGGTAACGGCTAAACCTACCCCATACCCGCCCCATTGCCACCCCCAGCTGCCCCTTGCTAGTCCCTGTCCTTGATCCAATGATGCCACAATGACACGCTGGCGATATGCCACTTTTATCACCGATCATTTCACAGTGAATTTCACTAGTTATGTCACGGTTGTGCTCACTGATGTTGATGATTACTTGTCATGGTGCACTTACGTCTCTTCCTTTGTAATCATACATCAGATTATAGGGATGATTGATTTAACGATTCCTGCACCTTCTCCAGTTTGATTGATTGTGCGATTCCTGCACCTTCTCTGGTTTTAACATGTATGCATGGTTTACAACAAACCAATCCCGCCTATTATTATGGGGTATGTGTGGATCAATTAGTTCATTCATGGATTTTTGTAACTATCTCAAAGGATTTGTTGTGTGAGGTCTGTGATTTGATTCATAATTTTGATATTTGGAAACGACAAATGCATCATTTTAATACGGCTAGTGTTGCCCATGCCCTTGATTTGAAATGCAGGTTCACAATTTGTCTAAAGATGATAACTAATCGATGGAGGACTATTTTCAGACCATTAAGACCATTGATGACTCTTTACCTGCAATTTACTCACCTGTGTTTGACCTGGAATTGATTTAGTACACACTATCGAGTTATTGCATTCTTCGAACTATGATGGGTTTCTTACTGCACATTCTATGTTACCTAGTGCTCACTCTTTCAATGATCTTCACTCCAAGTTAATTTTCTTTGAGCAGTGATTTAAATTCACCAAGGATTATGACATCCTTAAGCCTTTGCTACCACAATTGGTACTTCGGATTCAGGAGGCCGAAGTGCTAATAAGCAATCTAACCGCCATAACTAGGGCAAGAATATTAGAGGTCATAATTTTTTTAAATATAAATTAAGTTATAAACAAAGAGTCATGCATATAAACTTGATTCTGGAGATTCTTGGAGTGTGCTGTAGGTGATGATGTGGGACAAAAAAAAACGGGTTTATCAAATGGCATGTGCGTGACATCTGACGTCCTCCTCTTCCAAGGTCCAACCTGTAAAAAAGGTACCCCCGGGTTGTGGACCGGGGAACGTCTCTTCGACGGTCAAGTCATTTAAGGGTCCAAGTCAAAGGTGAACAAAGAGAGAGAGAATATAGTATGAGTCCAATAAAGAGTCAGATTGCCAACCCCTTTCCCGAGTTGAGTAGGTGACTATTTATTGTCCTGGTCGCAAGGGGTAAAAACCTGGGTCATTCCGAATGGGCCGCCGGTTTAGCCTAGAGGTCTATGGGAAGAGCTTCTAGGGTCCCGCTAGGAGCCCATTTCCGAGAGTATGGGTCTTGCCTATGAGACAACTGAGAAGGGCCCAGTGGGGAGATCTTATTTCCCCAATCACTTAACCCTTCACATTTTGCCTGCACACCAAGCCGAGCGAGTAGTCCGGTGAAATGTGGGATCTGCCCCTGACCGGTGTATATCGGTGGGGCTTAGGAACTTACGCCTCCGTTGTGGACAGTCTTGTGGCCACCAACCATAAAGCCAGCCAAGCATCTGTGATGGAACAAGTCTCAAGGCTTAGACGGCGGCTTGCAAAACCGCCCCGTTAGTGGATATAACATGTGATCGATAAGAATGGGGGCTCCATCATTCATCTCCTGTATCGATCTTCATTAGGGCATTCTTCCTATGGCTTTTCCTCATTCTTTAAGCATCGGAGAGATGGCTGAATATGTTGCCTACCACTTCGCATGGGATCTGCGCGAGGTTGCTTTCCCCCCTTTGTCTCTCTTGAACAATTTTTAGGCCCTCTGCTCGAGCTATGAACTCGTTGTGGCCGAGGAAGCTACTCAGTGCTTCAAACTTCTAGAACTACCCTAGGTCATCTTCTACGCAATGCCTCTTAACGAAGCCGACAAGTTGGGGGTCCTGTATGGGCGGACACTTCGTGTAATGGAGTCGGCCCTTACCGAGCTTTGCTGAAGCACCTTTGAGTTGTGGGTATGGCTAAACGAAGATCAAATTTTTGAGGCCCAATTTCGGGACAAGGCCGAGCGCGAGGAGGGGAGTTGAGATGTTGGAAGGGCCACCTCCCCTTCAGATGGTGACGAGCAGGGTGACGCCGGGGAGAAGGAAGCCTCTACCCCTTCAGACGATGACAAGCAAAAGTGAAGCCAATCAAGAGATGTCCTGAACGCGCGTCCTACTTTTCTTTTCTTTTGCTCCCCCCTTTTCTCTTTTTTTTTTTGTGCTGTCTTCATTGCCAGTAATAAAATGATCGCGTTTTCCCCCTCTTCCTGGAGTTTGGTTGTTTTCTTTGTGTTCATATTAATTTGTGTTAGCTGGATAGCCACGTGGCAAGAGTGGATTGACAACTAAACCTTGGGGGTGTCTTTACAAAATGCAAGCCGCCTTGCCTCCTCTATAAATACAAACCAATACTCCTAGAAATGTTACTCAAGCATACTGCTTCTGGGGGAAATCGTGGGAGAGAACAAGAGAGAAAGAAAAAGGGGGGGAGAGAGAGAGAGGGCTCAATATGCCACAACCATTATGGCGTTTCCTTCCCTTCACGACACTAGGGAAATGGCCGATTTTATGAGGGAGTCCTTTAGGTGGTGCTGGAGGAGGGCCACACGCCACCTCGTCCACTTCCAGACGATTACCAAGACTTATACTCGTGCTTTTTGTTGTTTGAGGCCGAGAGAGCAGCACTCGACTTAGAACTTCCTGAGATGGTCCAGGCGACATTCTACGTTATGCTGTTGAATGATGCCATAGAACTGGGCATAGTAAACAGCTTCCTTGCCGGTGACCTGAATTCGTCCTTGAGGGTTTGAGATGAACGTCCTTTGAGGCCTAGCTGAGTCGTACCAGCTGTGACCTACAAAAGGCACAACTTCAACAACGAACCATTCGGCCAGAAGCCCATGGGTCAGTGGACGGCCACGTGGAGAGCTCAGGATCGACCAGCCCCTCGCCTCCTTCCAGTGACGAGGAGCAATTTTAAAAATTTTTCCCAACATTTCCTTGTATTGTACTTCTTCCTTATGCCTTTCTCCATAGAGGTTTTTGATAATAAAATGATGTTTTTTTGTCCTGGGGAACTGATTCCTCTCCTTAGTCCACTACGTTCTTACTTTGAATGATCTCCTCAGGGTTCACACAGTTATTGCATCTTATTCTAGGTTTTCACTTTAAGTTACACGAGCTACGTGGCGAGGGCAGAGTGGTTGGTTGCTCCCTCAGGAACTGTATTCCCCTATGGGCCGTCTTCCCCTCCTTATAAAAGAGGATGAAGACCCCATAAATTTTCTAACCTCCTTTCGTAAACAGAGAGTAAAAGAAGCAGAGGGGCTAGAGAGAGAGAGAGAGTGAAAAATGAATCTTTTTCCCAACTTCGCCAGCGTTGGACAAGCAGCTGAATACATCTGGGACACCTTTTGTTGGATGCTAAGGAAGTCCTCGGCTCACGGCGCAAAGCCGTTCTCCATGGACTACACGGCCTCTGCCCACATTTTGACCTCAAAGTGGCGACACAGTATGCCCACAACTCCAACATTCCGGAAATGGTGCAAGCAATCTTTTACGCTATGGTTGTGGATGATGCGGCTAAGTTGGGACTGTCATGCATGTTCACAATGGATTGCATCATGTGGGCCATGTGGCAGTTGGACTGGAACCCCGTTGAATCCTGGCTTGAAGACGTCGACCGTAGGCTCACGAGAGCCCAGCCTTCTCGACTTACAAACCCACCAGCGGACCCTGCACCGTCGGGCAGCTATGTGAAAAGAAAGATGACCTCCTTTCCCACCTTCCAGGACACCACCCACGTGGCTGAATATTTTAGGGACAACCTCTACTGGTCATTGAGGGAATCCTCTGATCTTCGCCCCAGGCTGCTCCCCCTGAATTTCCATGGCCTTTGCCCCGAATTCGTACTTCTCATGGCCATGCAGTTTGCCATATCACCCACATTCCTGAGATGGTGCAGGCCATCTTTTACGCTATGGTGATCAATGAGGTGAAGGAGCTAGGACTTTCGAGCAGGGACACCATGAGGCGCATGATGCTAGACATGCAAGAGCTGAGGTGGGATATCGTTGAGACGTGGTCACAGGCTATTGATGAGAGGCTTAGGGATGCCCAGGTACCCCCCTTATTGAGATGGTCTATAATCCTCAGCCATGCCCCGAAGTGACCTCGAGGCTGAGGGGTGCGCCTTCCGTCTCCAGTGACGATGAGTAGGTCGTAGAGACTGGTTGTAATCTCCCTTTACTTGTTTGCATAGTTGCTATGTAATGATCTAGTTATAATAAAAATTCCTTTCTTATGGCCCAGTTCTTGTTTGATGCCATGTGCTTTTACGTTTAAGCGATACTGGCAACGTCGTGTTTGGCTTTAATGCCGAGCTAAAGAGGCCTAGCCCTTTTCGAGAATTGTTTAATCCTAGGCCCGAGTTCGAGGATCCCTGATCCTCGCTAGGCTGGAAATAAGGTTCAAGCCAACGACCGACCTTAAGGTCAGGTGTAGAGACCTCTAGCCTCTATTGAGGCTAAGAGTGTAGTGCTTGGCCGCAGGGTCGGGCAAAGGGACCTAGCCCCTATTAGGGATAGGAGTGTAGCAATCGGTCGTAGAGTCGCTCCCAAGTACCCCTAGTCCCTATTGCATTAGGAGCGGCGCGACCGGCCACAAGGCCGTGCCCGAGGACCCTTAGCCCCTATTGGAGCTCAGATTATAGCGACCGACTATAGGGTCATGCTCAAGGACCTTTAGCCCCTATTAGGGCTAAGAGTATAGTGACCGACCCTAAGGCCGTGCTCGAGGATCCTTAGCCCCCACTGGGGTTAGGAGTACAGCAGCTGGCCATAAGGCCGTGCTTGGAGACCCTCAGCCCCTATTGGGGCTGAGAATATAGCGACTGGCCACAAGGCCGTGCTCAAGGACCCTTAGCCGCCATTGGGGCGAGAAGTATAGCAGCCGGGCATATGGCCATGCTCGGAGACCCTTAGCCCCTATTGGGGCTAAGAATATAGCGACTGCCCACAAGGCCGTGCTTAAGGACCCTTAGCCCCCATTAGGGCTAAGAGTATAGTGACCAGCCCTAAGGCCGTGCTCGAGGATCCTTAGCCCCCACTACGGCTAGGAGTATAGCGACCAGCCATAAGGTTGCGCTCAAAGGACTTTAGCCCCTCTTTGGGAGAGTATAGCAATCTTATGCCCGTCCCAGGGTTGAAGGTGTGGTGATCAGCCATCGGCCATCCTATTGGGGCTGTCACCCCTCCAGAGCCTAGGTTTCGTTGTCTATATGGAGGAGGTGATAACATGGCGCAATGTGGCAGCACTTGAGATGAGTTGTGTCCTTTGGTGCCTCGAGAGGAGCGTTTCCTGTCTTTGCTCTATATAAGGGTGCTGGACTTCAGTGAAGAGGTCATTTTCTCACCACATACTAGAGCCGATTAGAGAGAAAAGCTCTGCTCCCTCCTATCATCCCACATTCAAACCCACTATAGAGCTTCATCCTCCTCCCTTGTTTCTTCAAAGGATCTGTTTAAGTGTTCATCCTCATCTTCGACCTGCTCCTTTGAATCTTTATCTCCCACAGGTACACCTTCGTACCATATTCAAGCTTTGTTTCATTATACTTGTATAATTATGTCTTCTTATTCATCCGACGGGGACGTTCCTAAAGGATTGGCCGGCCCCAGGTGGAGGGCCGCCACCCGCAGTTCGCTAGCCTCCCGGCCTTTATCGATGACCGGGTGGTTGCGGGCGTTCCCCGAAAGAATCAATGTCGGGAACCCAAAAACTTCCCTACGCGGTGCCTCTTTTTGAACTCGGTACTCCCTCGCGGTCTAGCTGCGAGTATCCCTTAACCCCTAGTATCCTCAATCTTGAGGTAGAGGTCTCATACCCTTAGGAAATCACTCCATCTGACTTTATGAACGATTTCTATGTACGACAAATGGCCAAGACGAAGTCCACCCCCTGTATCAAATCCCCAGATGAGTTGCTGGCCGAGGGTACTCAAGGTAATCCCTATTCTGCCCCATGTTCTCCAAAGCTGGTGGCCGAAGTGGCCACCACTAGCACTAGCTCTTCCTCGAGGGAGCATCTTCCCCCTCCTTAGATGGGTCGTCAAGAAGTTCGTCTGTGGAGGGAGCGTCAACAAGCTCCTCATCTCATGAAGGACCTTCCACTCCTAGGAGGTCGGTTCTTATGAAGAGGGGCTGCTCTACTGGAGGGCCAATCCCAGAAATCGTGGCGAAGTGACCAGAGTTCCCTGGGGCTCCTGCTCGTTCGGACCCACAAGATGGCCCAGGCATCATTTCTCCAACCCAAAGGTTCTTCCCACCTTAAAGAGGACGGCCCTCGAGAAACAATATCTCTTGTCTGTAGGGTCCACTTTTGTAATCCCCGAGATGGATGCGACTGTGAACAAGCCACCCCCCAAATGCATCGCAGTCTACCGTGTGGCTCTCAATTACGGTCTTAGGTTTCCTCTTCACCCGATAATTGAATACATTTTGATCAAGAACAAGCTAGCACCTGCTCAGGTTGTGCCTACCTCTTGGCACAACATTTGCTCTTTTATCGCGAATTGCGAGCTGCGCGGTCTTGCATATACGGCATGAGTGTTTAGTTTGGTACATACCATCTAGAGGGCTCCCAAGGAGACCGAGGACTTGGGATGCTATTGTTTTAATAATAGGCCGGGCTTTATAATGGCCATCGAGAAGAAGTAGAAGGTGAAGCATTGGAAGTATGACTTCCTCTTCGTTCATCGAGTGTCAGGTTGGGGAAACATTCCCAACTGGAACAAGGATAAGCCAGTCAGGAATCCCTTCGGGGAACCCACGGCCGAGGGGAAGAAGACGGCTCGCTACTTCCATTGCTACACAAGGGATGACGATAAGCAAAAGCTTATCCCCAAATTCATACGCCAGGCGATAGAGTCGGTGAAGGGGCCTGAGAAGAGGAAGAGTAATTCTAGCGACAAGGAACCCTTGAACTGGCTCCCAAAGTTAAAGGTTTTTTAGGAAAGATTTCTTCCTACCTACGGTGAGCCTTCTGATCATTAAGAATTTTTCTAAGGGTACTTGCCACTCCTGTTTTGCTCGACCTTTTTACTTGGTTCTGACCTGACTCCTTTTTGTTCTTTGCAGAGCAAGCAAGGGAGAAATTGATGATCTTCGAGACAGGGGATGCCAACCCTAAACAAGTGGCGGCCGAAGCCGAGTGCAGTCGGGAAGAGGAGAGACAGCGCCTTGTGAACCAGCAAGCCAGGAAGGTACATACTCGACTCCTGTTCGACCCTGTTCATTGTGGCCCATTGTCGGTGTTTAACCAAAGTGTTCTCTATATTGCAGGCACCCCTTCTAGTACCACGCGGGAAGAAGCCTGCGGTAAGCTTACCCGTACGCAAGTACCAACGAACAAAAGGTCGTCCAGATGAGAAGGAAGCTTCTGCCCCTATCCAAGCTGGGGACGTAAGGGGCGATCAGTCCACACCCCTCACTGTACGGGAAGCTGGTCTGCTGGAGACCAAACTCCCAGCCCCCGAGGACACACTTGCACCCCGCAGACCTTGGGGACTGCATTGCAGCCCGCTGTCAATACTCTCCCGAGCGCCCATCAACTGTCCAAGAACTTCATCAGGGCCGACCCTACGGCCAAGTTTTCACTTGTTCAAGACTTGTTTAAGTCTTGGGACTTGGCTGCTTCGGCCCTTCGGAGCCCCACAAGGTCACTATGGCTGAGGCTTATGCTCGAGGCGTAAAGGCCGCGGTAGAGCACCGAAGGCTAGAGGGGTTGGTGACCCGGTACCAATGGCACTGGGAGAAGCTAAAGGAGGAGAAAGATGCTCGGGAGGTCAAGAAGAATGATCTGCAGCACCAACTGGAGGAGGCGCTTTCTAAGGCTGAGGTTGAGGCTGAGGCGACTGTAAGGGCCGAGAGGGCATCCAAGGCCAGGGAGCAGGGCTATTAACAATGCTGAGCGAACACATTAGAATACTTACGCAAGGTCTTGGTGAAGTTGGCTCAAGGATTCTAGGAGGATGCCTACTTGGAGGCCTACCTCCATTATGTCGATGAACGCCAGCAGACCGAGGCCGAGGGTCAGGACCCCGAGGAGCTGGAGTTTATTCCCCCTTCCGGTGAGGGTGATGGCCCAGGGGATGAGGCGACCAACCCCTTGGATGTTAAGGCAGGGACTCTTGAGGATGAAGGCCATAAGGACAGTGGAGGGCCCGATATGTAACCCCCCTCTTTCTTTTCTTTTCTTTTTCTGTTTTTTTTTCTTTGCTGTATTTGCACTTTCATCAATGAAAAATGCTCACTTTTAATAACAATGTTCCTTGCATCGATCATTCTTCCATTTCATACTTGTTCTTTCGCTTTGGCCTGTATTTTTTATATGCCATAGGGTAGTAGCCCCCAAGCAAAAGAATAAGTCATATAACGTTTGGCTTGGGAACATGTAGCTCGCATAGCGAGCGGCTATCAGGTCGTGCTTAGAGACCCTTAGCCCCTACAGAGGCTTAAGAGTATAGCGACCGGTCGTAAGGCTGTACTCAGTGACCCTTAGCCCCCACTGGGGCCAAGAGTATCGCGACTGACCGTAAGGTTGCGCTCATAAGCACCCTTAGCCCCTACTGGGGCTAAGAGTATAGCTACTGGCCGTAAGGCCGTACTCAGGGACCCTTACCCCTACTGGGGCTAAGGGTATAGCAACCAGCAGTAAGGCTGTGCTCAGGGACTCTTAGCCCCCACTAGGGCTGAGAGTATAGCGACTGGCCATAAGGCTGTGCTGAAGGACCCTTAGCCCCCACTGGGGCTAAGAGTATAGCGATCGGCCGTAAGGCCGTGCTCAAGGGAATGGAGGGCTGTATACGGGCACAAAAATGGCTGCTGTTGGCTTTGTTTTTATTTCTGGCAATGAAGGAGTACATAACTATTCGACGTAAACAAAAGCATAACCCTAGGAGTAGTACTTTCTCGGGTTACTGCTGTGCCAGGTCCGCGGTATAGGGGAACCACTTGTGGTCTCTAGGCGGTACGTTTCGGGCCAGACCCAGGAGGCAACTTTGTATGGGCCTTTCCAGTTGGCAGTGAGCTTGCCATGTTCCCTTGCACGAGGTACGACTTCCATATGACAATGAACAAGGTTACCGGTCTGAATAGGCTGCATCTGTACTACGAGATCATGGAGACGTGCGATGCGGAGCTTGGAGAGGGCTTCTCGAAGAAGAGCATCCCCACGGATAGAGGGAAGAAGGTCGAGGGCCTCCTGGAGTGCTGCATTGTTCTTTTCTTGTTGGAAAGTGGTCAATCGATGAGTGCAGAGCGCGACTTCTATGGGAAGGATAGCTTCGAACCCATAGGCCAACATGAATGGAGTCTCACCAGTAGCTGTTTTCCCAGTGGTGCGAAGGGACCAGAGGACGCCGTGCAGTTCGTCCGCCCACTTTCCCTTAGCATCGTCAAGTTTCTCCTGTAGGCCGTTCAGAATGGACTTGTTGGCTGCCTTGGCTTGACCATTGGTTTGAGGGTGAGCAACAGTGGTGAACCGGGCCTGGCATCCCAAGGAGCCAAGATAGTCAATGAGCTTAGTGGTGTCGAATTGTCTTCCTTTGTCAAAGATGATGGCGCGGGGAATACCGAAACGAGTGATGTGTTCCTCCAAATGAACCTTGTTGACAATATTGGGACATTATTGACCCCATCCTTATGTAATGTGAGGTTTTGATGATAACAAATACAAATGTAATATACACTTGAGTGTGTTGATCGAACATGTTCCAAATACTATTTGGAAAACTTTGAAATTGCTTGATTAACCATGGTCTAGAACAGGTCTTAAGAACAGTTTCTCAGAACAGCTGAATGGCAAAGAACTCAAAGCGCATCAAAGACATGAAGAACTTCAGGAACAGCTCAGGAGACAGTTGTGAGTAACATCACGGCATTGGAGTGACAAGTCAAAATCCTATAGATGTTGTCCGGTTGATTCAACAAGAGTCTTGGTCTGCTATAGGTTTTATTTTCTTAGATTCTTGTTAATATGCCACTTGGAAGATCTTGATTTAACATTTACTTTGAATGGTTTTTAAGAACACTGTCTCAGATCAGTTCTGTGATCAGGGTTCAGACTGTTTTCAAGCCAAAATGACTTTTTCACAGTTTTTCTAAAATCTTGGGCTGACGGTTTTTGAAATTATTTGAGATATATTTTCTGTTATCATTAAACCCAGGATAAGTTATTTTTTGGCTTTGAAATATATTGTGGAGATTTTGAGTCTAGCTTTTAGGGGGAATCTTTTACAAAATAAACCAAACTCTTATTTTTGGAATATGAATAAGAAGATGAGAAATTTTGGGATTTGGCTACTGAAAATATTCGTGGTTTCCCATAATCCGTTATGCTGCACAAAGATCTTATCCTTGCGGCTCAAGCATACAAAGATCTTGTTACCTTCTACTATTTAAGGAGCTCCTCCACCTCCACATCAAAATAAGTTTTTTACACGGTTTTCACTTAAAATTTTCAAAGGGCTTCTTATACAGTTTTTCAAGGAATTTAACTTGCAAATCATATTTTCAGAAAAACCATCAAAGTGTGTGTGAAAATTGAGTCATCCTCCTTGGCATACTGGGAGCAAAATTGTACCTTACATTCGCTTAGTTAGAAGCACAAAAGTGAGGTGTATTTTTATTTTCTTCTTTCATCAAAGTGAGAGTTGAGTGTGTCCAAGCCTAGGGAGGCTTTGGACGTGGGTAATTTGTCTTGGGAAGACAATTACGTGAGTGTGTCCAAGTCTGGGAGACTAGGACGTGGTGTGTAACTAGTCTAAGGGTAGACAGTTACGTGTGTTGCAATTGTAACAGAGAAGGTTACCTTTGTAACGTGTTTAGCTCGTATAGTGGAAGTGTGTGAAAATCCTACTGGGGTAAGTCGTTGTTTTCGTCTCGGTTGGGCTCGAGGTGTTTCCACATAAAAATCCAGTGTTCACACTTTTCTACTTATTTCCGCTGTTTTACACTTTTTGAGCACTTTATAAACAGTTCATCCGAACAAGATCTAAGCCTGTTTCCAGAAAATTGCGAAAATTTGGCAACACAATGCACCCCCCCTCTTGTGTTCGTGCACTCTCAAATCTAACAAGTGGTATCAGAGCAGGTTCTCATTAGAAAGATTAACATCTTGAGAGATCCTAAACATGAGTACACCACATGGCATGCTTGAGGGGCAATCCATAACTCGACCACCATACTTTAATGGTCAACATTATAGTTGGTGGAAGAATAGAATGGAAAATTACATTCAAGCTGAGCACTACGAGTTATGAATGCTTATCAAGAGTGGACCACTCATTCCCACAAAAGTGATCGAAGATGGAAGCAAAGTTCACAAAAAGCCTGAAGAGTTCAATTCCGAAGACTTTAAGATGATGGAGAAAAACATCAAGGCCAAAAAACTCTTGTATTTTGGTCTTGGACCGGATGAGTACACTCGCATTTCTGAGTGCGAGTCAGCCAAGGACATATGGAACGCCCTTCAAGTAGCTCATGAAGGCACAAATCAAGTGAAGCAATCACGCATTGAGCTACTTATGAGAAAATACGAATTGTTTGAAATAGGTGATCGTGAAACGATGATGGATATGTATACCCGTTTCACCTAAATAACTAATGAGTTAAAGTCATTAGGAAAGTCCTTCACCACTGAAGAGTTGGTGAGGAAGATCCTAAGGTTTTTACCTCATTCTTGGGAAGCCAAAGTCACGGCTATTAAAGAAGCCAAGGACTTGAAAAAGATTACCTTGGATGAGCTTATTGGCAATCTCCAAACCTATGAGCTTAGGAGGAATTCTCAACAAAAAGAGGAGACCAAGAAGGACCGAGGAATTGCTCGAAAAGTCATGGAGGAGGATAGCTCGGATCTTGATGATGAAGAAATGGCTATGATCACCCGAAAATTCAAGAAGTTTTTCAAGAATGCCAAGGAAAATGCTAAGAAGAAAAACTTTAGCAAGGCGAGGAACAATGATAGAGAACAATTTTCAGGTTGTTTCAAATGTGGCAAGCTTGATCACATTGTGAAAAACTGCCCTTTGCTGAAAGAGGAACAAGAGCCCGAATAGTCTAGGAAACAGGGCAGAAAACAGGTTGGAAACAGTTCAGCCAGGCGTTTCTCAAGGGCAATGCTTGCGGCGTGGAGTGATTCTATCGAGGATGAGGAAGGGACTGAAGAAGAAGATGCTGCTGTAGCTCTTATGGCCAGAAGTGACTCTGACTCAGATGATGAGCCTCTGGATAGCTTAGCTCAACTTAAGGATAAGGTACGTGGTCTAAATAAAGCAAAACTTGAAGAGTTATTATTCACTTTGATGGATGAGTGTGATGCTATTAATTCTGAAAATTGCATGTTGAAGGATGCATGTTCTGAGTTAAAAAGGGATATTAGAGAATTAGAGCATGAAAACAAAATCCTTAAAAGTGAAAAAATTCAAATTGATATGAAGAATATTGTTTTGCATGAAGACCTCAATAAGTCCAAAGAGACCTTGAGTATGAAAGAAGAAGCTTTTGCTACTGACTTCACTAAGCTTGAAAATGAGTCCCTTGAACTGAAACAGAAGGTTGAATCCCTGCTTATTGAGAACAGTAAATTGCTTGAAAAATTAAAACAAGTAGAATCAGACCTTACTGCAAACAGGTGCTGGAACAGGTCCTCACAGGCACTGAATTGGCTGAACACTCACTTTAACCGAGGCAAAAGAGGATTAGGCTTTGTGACTAAGCGCACCGTTTACCCTGTTAATTGAAAATATGTGGGATTACCTGAAAATATTGTTTATTTTCATTGTGGTAAAATGGTATACTTGTCCTATAAGAAGGTATGCCATGGAAAAGAACTTGATTCATGTAAAACAAATATGGGTTAGAAAAGATGAGATTTGCATGTCTAAAAGAATGGGACCCAAGTGGATCTGGGTTCCCAAAACTAACCCCTAATTTATCTTGCAGGCTAAAGTGAGGGGGAACAACCGAGCAAACAACTCAGCAAACAACCACTTGTGGTATGTGGATAGCGGTTGTTCACGGCATATGATGGTGAAAAATCAAACTTCCTCTCACTTACAGCCTCTGATGGAGGGAGTGTGGCATTTAGAAACGGCAAATCAGGGACAATTATCGGTATAGGCAAGATAGGTGAGTCATTCCCCCATTCAATTGACAATGTATATCTGGTGGATGGTTTACAACATAATCTACTCAGCGTGTCCCATGTGATAAGGATAACCTAGTGGTGTTTTCTTCAAAACAATGCTTGGTTGTTAATATCAACACAGGAGATGTTGTGTTGAGGGGAAAGCAACACAAAAATGTGTATAAAGTAAGTATTCTCTCACAACCCCAAAACAATCTGACTTGTTTAAGTGCTTTAAATAATGATGTTATGCTTTGGCACAAGAGACTAGGTCATGCAAGTCTCTCACTCTTGAATAAATTTGTTACCAATGACGACAAGGTATATGACGCTTGTGCCAGGGGTAAACAAGTCAAAACTTCTTTTAAACTGAAAAACTGTGTTAGCACTACCCGACCTCTTGAGATGCTACATGTGGATTTGTGTGGTCCTATGAGGATCACAAGTTGAGGTGGGAAGAGGTATGTGCTTGTGATAGTGGATGATTACTCTCGTTTCACATGGACCTTGTTTTTGGCTTCTAAAGATGAAACATTTGAAAAATTTCTTGCGTTTCTTAAAAAGGTTGAAAAGAGAGTAGGACACTCATTGGTTTGTCTAAGGTCTGATCATGGTACAGAATTTGAAAATTCAAGCTTTATTGACTATTGTAATGAGCATGGTGTTGATCATAACTTTTCAGCCCCAAGAACACCCAAGCAGAACGGGGTGGTAGAGCGAAAACATCGTACTCTAGAAGACATGACTAGAACAATTCTAGTTGCTAGTGGTCTTCCTAGAAACTTTTGGGCCGAAGCCTTAAACACATCGTGTTACATTATAAATAGATGCATGATTAGACCCATTCCAAACAAAACTCCTTATGAGCTTCTCAAGGGTAGAAAACCCAATATTACGCACTTGAGAGTATTTGGTTGTAAATGTTTTGTGCATAATAATGGAAAGGATGCCTTAGGAAAATTTGATCCAAGGAGTGATGAGGCGATATTTCTTGATTACTCCTCACACAGTAAAGCATACAAAGTGTTTAATAAACAAACCTTGTGTGTTGAGGAGAGTGTGTATGTGTTATTTGATGAAACTAACTCTCTTGTTGAGGATGATGCACAAGATGCAGAGTTTGAACTGGGCCTAGCTGGAAAAGACTCATTGCTCACACATGAGATAGGTAAGAGTTCCGAGGGTGGAACAGAATCGGGAGCTGTTTCCTTGGAAGAAGGGCAAGGTCCGAATCAGACAGGGGGAAGCACTGCTAAACCCAGTTTGGATCAAAACCAGCCTAAATCTTCCAGAACTGGCTCAGGAACAGGCTCTAGAACAGGCTCGGAAACAGTTTCTGAACTTGTTTCGCCGAGTGTTCCAGCAAGAGTAGAAAGCGTGTCTGTAGACCCCCTTACTCCATGACCATGGAAGCATCAAAGTTCGCACCCCCTTGATCAAATTCTGTCTGACATTAATATAGGAGTGCAAACTAGATCCAAGTTTAAAAATTTCTGTGCTTTTTATGCTTTTCTCTCTAATATTGAGCCTAAAAATGTTAATGAAGCTCTTTACCTCAGCCGGAAGACAGATCAATCATTGGCACCAAGTGGGTGTTCCGAAACAAGCTTGATGAGTTCGGAACAGTCACCAGGAACAAGGCCCGGCTGGTGGTTCAAGGCTACAACCAAGAAGAAGGCATTGATTATGAAGAAACCTTTACACCTGTTGCAAGGATTGAGGCCATTCGAATCTTGATAGCTTTTACAGCCCACATGGAGATCAAACTCTATCAGATGGATGTCAAAAGTGCATTCCTCAACGGATACCTTAAAGAGGAAGTGTATGTGATGCAACCCCTTGGTTTTGAAAGTAAAGAACTTCCTAACTATGTTTTTAAACTTGACAAAGCACTTTATGGTTTAAAACAAGCTCCTAGAGCTTGGTATGAACGTTTGTCAAACTTTTTATTGGAAAATGGTTTTAGAAGAGGCAAGGTTGATAATACCTTGTTTCTAAAATTTAAGGGGGAACATTTGTTGATTGTCCAAGTATATGTCGATGATATTATATTTGGTGCAACACACAATGATTTATGTGAAGAGTTTTCAAAAATGATGAGGAGTGAGTTTGAAATGAGCATGATGGGTGAGCTTAATTTTTTCTTAGGCTTGCAAATCAAGCAAACTTCAAATGGCACCATGATACACCAACAAAAATATGTCAAGGAATTACTTAAGCGATTTGGAATGGAATCGGCTAAGCCCATTGATACTCCCATCTCTCCTTCAACCAGATTAGTAATGGATGATGGGAGTCCCTCAGTTGAGGAGAAATCCTATAGGGGCATGATAGGGTCGCTTCTTTACCTAACTGCTAATAGACCTGATATTGTTTTCAGTGTTGGTTTGTATGCCCGTTTTCAGTCTAAGCCTAAAGAATCACATTTAAAGGCTGTTAAACGGATTCTTAGATATCTAAAACATACACCTGATTTGGCTTTATGGTATCCTAAAGGATGCAACTTTAACCTTGTTGGATATGCTGATGCTGACTATGCAGGTTTCTTGGTTGATAGAGAAAGCACCTCAAGTATGGCTCATTTTCTTGGACCCTGTTTGGTATCTTAGGCAACCAAGAAACAACACTCAGTTGCCATGTCCACAGCAGAAGCTGATATGTTGCAGCTGCTTCTTGTTGTACTCAACTATTATGCATAAGGCAACAACTCAATGATTTTTGTGTTGACACGGGATCCATTCCCATATTTTGTGATAATACAAGCGCAATTAATATTTCCAAAACCCTTGTCAACATAAAAGTACTAAACATATTGACATTCATCATCATTTTTTGATAGACAATGTTAAAAAAGGCTTGGTTTCAATGAATTTCTGTGCCACTAATAAACAAATTGCTGATATTTTCACCAAGGCACTGAATAGAGAACAGTTTGAGAAGAACAGATTGGAACTGGGTCTGATTAAAATGACTTGAGAATGCCTAATTAACCCCCAATGCTTGTTTAGTTAAAGGGCTTTTCGGGTCAAACCTATTAAAATTATTAGTTGCAGTCAAACTTGGTGCTATATTTAGCACATGTGTGGAATACACCTTGTTGACACTCGTTGAGGTCTGATGATATTGCCCTTATTGTCCCATGTTACCGAACAACTGACCGCAGAAACAAGCACCAAGAACAGGTATGGCCACTGTTTGTCACTTTGTGCGAATCAGGTAGTTAATTCCATTGTTAAGAATTTTTTTTTGAAGCGTGCGTGGCTGGGAGACTTAATGCTCCTCTTTTCCGGTTGAAAGCCAGTTGACCCCTTAACTCCCTTGCCTGCTCACGTTGCTCATCAGCCACTAAATATCTCTCTCAATCTCCCTCTCTCACTCAAACCAAAACCCTAATCTGTCAAAAAACCCAAGCTTCTCTTCACCATCAATGGTGAACTCCGGCAGCAGTTCCTTCGCCTTTGACAAACACAGCACCACCAACTCTCAATCTCCAGCCTTGAAGCGCACGCGCATGGCGTCTCTGCTAATGCCCACATCTCTACCCTTGTCGGCGGCTGCAGCACCAGTACCACTCAGAGGTGCGGGGTTCAATTCTCTACCCCCTTTGCCTATTTACTCTAAAATTTTTGGTTTTTTGAAGTGTCTAGACTTGCGAACGGTGGGGCTGAAATTGGGTGATGTTCCTCCTGTATTTGGATGGGATTTGGTATTGTTTGACCCTAACGTGGAACCTACTGGGTCTAAGGGTGTTCTTGAAACCAATGTGGGTCAAACTGTGTCTGATGATGTTCTTGAAGTAGACACGGCACGATCAGGGCCTGAACCTATTCCTGAATTGGGTAAAGCCCGAACGGGGTCTGCACCCGTTTTCTTTGACAGAATGGATGACCCCGTCATTAATTTGGATCGAGTGGAAGACCATGAGGAGACTAACAGTGATAGATCTGATTCAACCATAGAGGTTCTCCAACCGCAGCCCTTCCAGAAAACTAGACCGGATGAATGGAGGCCTAGACGTCGGTTTAAAACCACCACTTCCAAACCTGTTTCCACACCTATTCGTAGACCTTGAACCCACAGTTCTGGTTCACTCTCTGGTTCTTCTTAGCCAAAACAAGTACCTGAACCTTCTATTACAAAAGCCTCTACCAAACCTACTAAAGAATCTACCCAGTCTCCATCAGAAAAAACCCAGAACACCTAAACCAAAAGGAAAGCTGTTTCAGAACAAGTACCAGAACAGGTCCTTGAAATTGAGGAGATTGCTTCCAAACAGGTGCCTGCCTCTGCTCCATCGGTGAAGCCTTCCTCAGAAAGAGCCTCATCAAAGAGAAAGGCTGCTTTCCAACAGGTGCCCATAGAAGCAAAGTCTGATGAACCCAAATCCAAGAAAGTCAAAACAACCATGACCACAGTAGCCAAAGTTGCCCATTTTCTCCAAAGGAGTGTGGTACGGGGTAAAATTGTAAAAGTTGCTTATGTTCAGGATCAGGGTCTGGAGATGTTCTTAGATAAACTTACAGCCCAGGGTTGGTTAGACCTATTTGTAAACACCCAGAGAGGGTGTTCAGTACCTGATTTAGCAGAATTCTATGCCAACTGGGATGTCACCAATGGTGTGGTGACAAGTGTGGTCATTGGGAAAAGATTGCGGTTCAATGCTAAGGAATTGGGAGAAATCCTAGGAGTTCCCGCTGAGGGCTTTGGGGTGTATGTGAGGGAAAACAAGACAGTGCTCGGGGCTGAAAGATTGCTCAAATTGACTCAAAGGTTAAGTCAACAACCAGGGTTGAAAAAACCTACGTCAGTTAAGAAAGGAGAGATGACACCTTGTCACCAGTTGCTTTTCTGGTTTATCATCAAAAACATCATCCTCCGGGGCCAAGGGCGTAACCTTACAGATGCAATGGATCAGTGCCTTACCGATCTTCTGGACCGGGGAGAGCAAATCAACCTACCAGCCATCATGATCAGTCATATCTCCCGCATTACCAACACGGCTAGAGAACATGACCTGGGGTATGGTTTTCTCCTGACTTCGGTATTTAAGCACTTTGGGATTTCTTTACAAAAGGAGGTCGGGGTGCAAGTGACAGATGAGATAGGTAGTAGCACCCTGATCAGTTGTGGGTTCAGGCTTGCAAAGGGTGAGACTGTTGGTTCCAAACAGGGGCCTCGAACACCCTTTACCCCTGTTCCTGGTTCTTCCTCCAGTGAGCCTTCTGTTGATGCCTTGCTTCTGGACCAAAAATGGTTGAAGACCGAGCTCGCTGAGGTTAGAGCTGCTCTTGCTGAGGAGAAGGCTCTCAATACCAAGCGCCATGAGGATCTAATGTCGATTCTTTCCGTCTTCACAGCCAAATACTCTTCTCCTCCCCCCTGAATCAGCTCAACCCCCTGATCCTTCCCTGTTCTGTCTTCCTTTATTTTTCACCCTGTTCTCAACAACTGTTTCTCACTATCTGATTGTGCTTTGTGACTGACAATGGTTTATGCTAATCTTGGTTGGATCTACTGTACTGTTGTGCCATGTTTGTCTTCTTATTGTTATTTGTTTATGCGTGACTTGGATGGCCAATATCATTACCGTACCATATACTTGAGTGTATCGCAGATTGTTTTTCCTCCATTACCCAAGTGGTGGTGACTGCAAACACCCTGCTTTTCTTGTTTGACCTGACCACCCTTTTTCGATGATGTCAAAAGGGGGAAGATGGGCATGACCATGATCGTTTTAGTCTGACCTAGCTCCAGTTGACTTCTTAAAAAGGGGGAAGATGGGCATAACCATGATCGATTTAGCTTGACTGAAACTTGCTTCTGTCTTTTATGTCAATATAGTCATTTGGTTTGTCATCATCAAAAGGGGGGAAATTGTTGACAATATTGGGACATTGTTGACCCCATCCTTATGTAATGTGAGGTCTTGATGATAACAAACACAAATGTAATATACACTTGAGTGTGTTGATCGAACAAGTTCCAAATACTGTTTGGAAAACTTTGAAATTACTTGATTAACCATGGTCGAGAACAGGTCTTAAGAACAGTTCCTCAGAACAGCTGAATGACAAAGAACTCAAAGCGCATCAAAGACATGAAGAACTTCAGGAACAGCTCAGGAAACAGTTGTGAGTAACATCACAGCATTGGAGTGATAAGTCAAAATCCTATAGATGCTGTCCGGTTGATTCAACAAGAGTCTTGGTTTGTTGTAGGCTTTATTTTCTTAGATTCTTGTTAATATGCCACTTGGAAGATCTTGATTTAATATTTACTTTGAATGGTTTTTAAGAACACTGTCTCAGATCAGTTCTGAGATCAGGGTTCAGACTGTTTTCAAGCCAAAACGATTTTTTCACAGTTTTTCTAAAATCTTGGTTTGACGGTATTTGAAATTATTTGAGATATATTTTCTGTTATCATTAAACCCAAGATAAGTTATTTTTTGGCTTTGAAATATATTGTGGAGATTTTGAGTTTAGCTTTTAGGGGGGATCTTTTACAAAATAAACCAAACTCTTATTTTTGGAATATGAATAAGAAGATGAGAAATTTTGAGATTTGGCTACTGAAAATATTCGTGGTTTCCCATAATCTGTTGTGCTGCACAAAGATCTGATCCTTGCGACTCAAGCACACAAAGATCTTGTTACCTTCTACTATTTAAGGAGCTCCTCCACCTCCACATCAAAATAAGTTTTTTACACGGTTTTCACATAAAATTTTCAAAGGGCTTCTTACACAGTTTTTCAAGGAATTTAACTTGCAAATCATATTTTCAGAAAAACCATCAAAGTGTGTGTGAAAATTGAGTCATCTTCCTTGGCATACTAGGAGCAAAATTGTACCTTACATTCGCTTAGTTAGAAGCACAAAAGTGAGGTGTATTTTTATTCTCTTCTTTCATCAAAGTGAGAGTTGAGTGTGTCCAAGCCTAGGGAGGCTTTGGACGTGGGTAATTTGTCTTGGGAAGACAATTACGTGAGTGTGTCCAAGTCTGGGAGACTAGGACGTGGTGTGTAACTAGTCTAAGGGTAGACAGTTACGTGTGTTACAATTGTAACAGAGAAGGTTACCTTTGTAACGTGCTTAGCTCGTATAGTGGAAGTGTGTGAAAATCCTACTGGGGTAAGTCATGGTTTTCGCCTCGGTTGGGCTCGAGGTGTTTCCACGTAAAAATCCGGTATTCACACTTTTCTACTTATTTCCGTTGTTTTACACTTTCTGAGCACTTTATAAATAGTTCGTCCGAACAAGGTCTAAGCCTGTTTCCAGAAAATTGCAAAAATTTGGCAACACAATTCACCCCCTCTTGTGTTCGTGTACTATCAAATCTAACAAACCTCCGCACTTTGGCTGAGGTTATGGAGGTGACAGCCTCAGCCTCTATCCACTTGGTGAAGTAGTCAACTGCCACAAAGAGATATTTGCGCTGCCCCGTTAGCTTGGGGAAAGGGCCAAGGATATCTGTACCCCAAGTAGCGAATGACAGAGGACTAACGATTGGCGTCATGGGGGTGAAGAGTACCCATTGGATGGGGGCAAACTTCTAGCACTTGTCGTAGGTCCGCACCAGTGTCATGGCGTCCTACGCAAACTGGGCCAACAGTACCTAGTACGAATGGCCGTCACGGTCAAGGTGCAGCCTCCGATATGTGCACCGCAGATGCCCTCATGCAGCTCTTCTAGTATCTTTCTCTCTTCCTCTGGGGTCACACAACGCAAAAGAGGTCAGGCAAAAGACCTCTTGTATAGAATCCCCTCATATAGGATGAACTAATTCGAATGTTTCTTCACTCTGTCGACCTCTTTTGAATCCGCGGGAAGGGTACCATCTGTAAGGTACGCGGGGAAGGGGTCCATCCACATCGAGCTTCTATCTAACCACAGTACTTCATGTGGATCTATACTTGCTTTTTGGCTTTCTCCACCACGAGAACCACGCTGACCGCGTGCTCCGAAACGGCTAGGTACAGGACGAGGGTTCTCCCGCAAGGGGGCTTGCGATTTTGGGTAGCTGAGCCATGTATGTCTTCAACGCTTAGAAGGCCTCGTCAGCCTGCCAGTCCCAAGTGAAGTTTGCCCACTGCCGTAAGACATGGAAGAATAGCTGGCACTTGTCTGCGAATCGACACATGAACCGGCCTAAGGCAGCTGTGCAGCCGGTTAGGCGTTAAACTTCTCTAACGTTCCGCGGTGGTTTCATGTCTAGCATGGCTCGGATCTTGTCCGGATTAGCCTCAATTCCACGGTTGTTGATCATGAACCCCAGAAATTTTCTTAATCGTACTCTGAACACCCATTTCTTAGAGTTAAGGTTCATACTGAAGGCCTAAAGTATATCGAGCATCTTTCTCAAATCGTGGTTGTGGTCAACATCAGCCTTGCTTTTCACTATCATGTCATCAACGTAGACTTCCATTGTTTAACCAATGAAAGGCTCAAACAACTTGTTGATGAGGTGCTGATAGGTGGCTCCCGCATTTTTTAAACTGAAGGGCATCATCTTATAGCAGTGTAGGCCCGGTCCGTGATGAACGCAGTCTTCTCTTGATCATCTAGGTAGAGGGGTATTTGGCGATACCCAGAGAAGGAATCCATGAAACTCAACAAGGCGTATCCAGCGGTGGCGTCTACCAACCTATCAATCTTTGGCAGCGGGTAGCTGTCCTTTAGGCAAGCCCTACGTAAATCCATGAAATCCAAACACATTCTTCTCGCCGCATTGGCTTTCTTTACTAACACCGCATTTGAGATCCATTCTAGGCAGTGGCACTCTCGAATGAACCCGGCTTCCAACAACTTCTGTACTTCAACATTGGCCGCAGCCGCTCTCCCTAGGCCCATGTAGCGTTTCTTCTGGATGACCGGCCTATGGAGGGGGTCCACATTCAACCGGTGCTCCATAACGGTTAGAACGATGCCGGGCATCTCCTCAAGTCTGAAGGCAAACACATCTCTATACTTTCGCAGGAGTGAGAGCAACGAGAGTCGGTCGACAACGGTCATATCGCAGCCTAGCTGGACCGTGCGCTTGGGATGTTCTTCCTCAAGTGGAACTTACTCCACGTCGTCCGCGGCTTCCAGTCGTGGCCGCGGAGGCTGGGCCAAGGTTAAGGAATGGATAACCGAGGCTTCAGGGGCCGCGGGTGGTGGTCTGGCTCTGGCCCTTTTCCCTGTCTGGGACGATCTGTCAGGCCCATGTTTGTTTGCTCGTTCTACCAGGGGCCAAATGCTCAGCAGGTAAGACTCCCTGGCCATTCGTTGGTCTCTATGCATGACCCCTACGCTTCCGTCATCTGCTTTAAATTGGAGATGGAGGAGGTATGGGGCGATGACGGCCTTCACCTTGTGAAGTGTAGGGCGTCCCAGAATAACGTTGTAGGCCGTAGGCATATCGACCACTAGGAAATCAACCTCCAGATTTTTTACCTTTAGTTTGTCACCGGAGCATAGCGGGAGGCGAATCATACCAGTGAGATTCACCTCCTGCCACACGACTCCTAAGATGGGGTGCACCAAGGGGACAATGTCTCGCCCTGGGTACATCAACTTCTTTAGGTAATCCCATATAAAAATGTCCATGAAGCTTTCTGTAGAAGTGATCATTGTGTGTAGAAGTGAAGCGTGGGGCTTCCCTTCCGCTGAACACCATGGTGTGCATCGTCACGTGAGCCCTCTGCTCAATCGTAAGTACTTGCTGCGCGCCTCTGAGTTGAGCCTTCCAAGCTGACCGGGTTATACCCTCCGCATAACCCCCGGCGATGGTCGCCACAACCTCTGTAGAACACTCTTCGTCCCGCGGTTGGGGTTGTGCGGGTTCTCGCCCTCCGCAAAAGAAGCACAGGCCCTTTTTTAGGAAGCGGTTGATCTGTCCCTTATCCGCTAATTCGTGAAGGCCCTTTTTCAGCTCGCGACACTCAGCCGTGGTATGCCAATTTTGCTCATGGAATTCGTAATACTTTCGCGTGTTATGCAGCTTTGAATGTGCGGTTATTGGTGGTGGTCTCTGGAACAGGGGGTGTCCCCTAACTTCCATCAAGATGCTACTAAGGTCGGTAGTGAATTGAGGGTCAACTATCTTGAGCTACGGCCTCCTGTCCCGGGGGCCGTGATTTCTGTCACCACGGTTGGGGTTTTTATCCATAGGGATTCTCACCTTCTTTGGGGTGTCGGAGTTGTCAGCACAGATCTCCATGGCACGAATGAAGTCTGCAGCCTTCCTCAAGGCCTCAACCAACGTGGTCTCCTTTTGCTCGGCTACGGAGAACTTGAAGCGCCCGCTTTTCAAGCCTTTCAGAAAGGAAGTGTACGCCACCTTGTCTTCCAGATCTAGGATTAGGACAGCCTCCTAGTGGAAACGCTTGACGAATTCAGTTAGGGACTCCTGCTGTCCCTGTTTGAATCTTAAAAAGGTGGATGCTGGTCCTCCTCTCCTTCCGACTTACGATGAATTGGCTGACGAATTTGTCAGCCAAATCTTGAAAGCAAGTGACAGTTCCCAGGGGTAAACTATTAAACCACAACTGTGTCACCCCTTTTAGAGTAGCAGGGAAGTAATAGCAATATGCAGTGCCGTCCACGTCTTGAACATACATTTGCACCTTATAGACCCCCAGATGCTCTTCATGATCTGTTATCCCTTCGTATAGGTCCATCGTGAGCATCTTGAGCTTTCCATAGTGTGGAGTGTTGATGATCTCCGCGCTGAACGGGGTGAAAAAGGGGAGAATTACTAGTCGAGCGATGGTCCCTGAAACTTTGAGGGGACTTTCGAGGTGGTGCTCGACTTCAACGACCGAGAGACTTCCTGTACCCAAGCTGCATCTTGAAGTTTCTAGCAGGGACTGATCGCCTCGGTATGGTTCCGGGTCGCGGGCACCTCGCGGGGGAGGACTTCGAGTACGCTTGCGACGAGAACGGCGCTCTGGGGTAGATCGCCGCCAGCTCGAAGCTTCCCTTCAGGGTTTGGAGGTCTGCTCCTATTCTTCGAGTCAGGGGCTCCGTCGGGAGTGAGTAACATACGGGGTAGAAGCTGTAGTGGACTTCGCCATCTGCCCCCGCACTGGGTGACCGCTCGACCTGGTAGTGGCGTCCGTATTCCGATCATAGTTCCCCGTACAGGGTCGACCACTCCAGTTCGACCGAGATGCCTCCCGCTCACTCTCAGTATGATGAGGGGATGGTACGCACGCACGCCGGTGGAATGGCTCGCAGCCAGTAGTGGGCACGTAGTCAAAATTAGGAAGTGGCCTTGCCGCGTTCGTAGCTTCCATGGCCCTTTGGACCTGCTCAGAGACCTGCCATGTGATAGTATCTGTCATGACGGACATGAAGTTCTTCAGGGCGTCTACTGAAACATAAGCCTCTCTCTCAGGAAGACGTGGACTAGCCGGCCGGGGATTGGCACGTGAACTCCCTGAGGCATCTTGAACCTCAGGAGGTGCCGAGGTATTGACCACAAGAGCCTTGTCCTTCCGAGTACATGCTCATGCAGCTTTACTTACAACCATCGCTGCCGCTCTTTCCCCACAGACAGGGTCAATCTGATTTCGGAGATTCTTGGAGTGTGCTGTAGGTGATGACGTGGGACGAAAGAATGGGTTTATCAGACGGCACATGCATAACGCTTGACGTCCTCCTCCTCCAAGGTCCAACCTTCAAAAAAGGCACCCCCAGGTTGTGGATCGGGGAACACCTCTCCGACGGTCAAGTCAGTCAAGGGTCCAAGTCAAAGGTGAATAAAGAGAGAGAATATAGTATGAGTCCAATGAAGAGTCAGATTGCCAACCCCTTTCTCGAAGTGAGTAGGTGACTATTTATAGTCTCTGTGACAAGGGGTAAAACAGTAATTTTATCTGGGTCATTCTGGTTGGGCCGCCGGTTTGGCCTATAGGTCCCTAGGAAGAGCCTCTAGGGTCCCACTAGGAGCCCATTTTTGAGAGCATGGGCCTGACCTGTGAGACAACTGAGAAGGCCCTAGTGGGGAGATCTTATTTCCCCAATCAAAACTTAAATGATGTTCCGATCCAAAGTCAATTAGCAATGGATGGAGTAATTCGCAAGTTTATGCACATGCTCAAACCCTTCAATTTTATCAATATATAATAAACATACCATCACACTCCAACATGCTATCTCACGTGTATGCTACTAACACAGCCTAACACGTGCACACAATTTTAATCAAACTGGGATGGTCGCTAATCAAGATCGAGCAATCCGCTTCAATACCATGTTCAAAAACTATCTCAACCAAAATTTTAATATTGTCGTTGAAGGTCAAGAAATATATTTATACTCTAATAGTAAGTAATTTGATTGAAAGGAAGGCTTCAAATTTCATATTTGTAGAGGAAGCAAACCTGATAGTTTGACAGAAGTCTATTGGGAATGCTAATAGCTAAGCAAATTGGATAAACAGGCACTTGCGAAGGTAGGGAAAGTTTAATTTCTCACATAAATTGGAAATGGTCATGGAGCGTCCGTTTGATTGGATATGCCAGATTGTCAGCGTCTCCTGACCAGTAGTGGTGGACCTGCGATGGATGCTATGTAGCTGGCAGTCCAGGATTTTTAGAGATTAGATTTATGGATTTCTTGGTCCCTTGGGGCGATGGACATTAGAGCAAAAGCCCTTATACAAGATTGCCGTATGAAAAATATCTGTGGGACGAGAAGCCCACGTCATCTTAATAATTCGATCGCCTAAGTGATTAATTAGGCAAGTCACACTCACACTTCTAACATATTGATGACAGTCAGCCCAAGCCAAAATTAAACCGCAAATCACAATTACGCATCACACAAACAGTGACTGATGTTGAATTCACGTGGTGTAATGATCATTGTAGGGCTGTCAAATAGGTCAGGTCGGGTCGGGTTTGTGTTCGGGTTGAAGTTAAACGGGTTGAAAGTCCTCCGACCTGAACCTGACCTGTTTAATAAATGGGTTGAAAAATCCAACCTGTAAACGTTTAACATTTAAACGGGTCAACCTGATTCTGACCTGTTTAACCCGTTTAAGTTAAACGGGTCAGAATCAGGTACCACTTACCTGTTTAACCTGTTTAACCCATTTAAGTTTTAAACTTTCAATGAAGATATGTTTGAGCCTGAGACTGCAATTTTGAAATAAAATCTTAAGAAATTCCCCCCCAAAGAAAAAATATATATAATACATATATGTGTGTGTGTGTGTGTATATATATATATTAAAAGGGTTAAACGGTTAAACGGTAATTGGATAATCAGGTTGACCTACTAACCCAACTAATTAAACGGGTTAGATAGGTATTTTTTCGTGTCGAAAATCTCGACCTGAACCTAATCCGTTTAATTAAACGGGTTAACCGTGTCAACCCGTTTAATTAAACGGGTTCAAAATCTTTACCCAAACCCGCCTAATTTCGTGTTCGGTTCGGTTCGGTAATCGTGTCGGGTCAGCTTTTGACAGCTCTAGATCATTGTGTTGACTTTGATTCTTATGATTTTTTGTAGGTAAAAGTTGCACACGCGTGCATATATACGACACAAATTGCACAGGTGTGAATAACTTACACACGTTTTTAATGAATATCAAATTTAAGCACAACACTAACAACAACAATAACTTCTCTCATTGTGGATCCCTTTTTTATAGGGTTTGAAAAGATTTAGATATAAATAGTCTTACCTCTATAGATAAGGCTGCACCGAGAGATTGATTCCAATAGACCCACATAAAAAGTTTAAAGTAAAGAATTTTAGAAGTTGAAAATCATTTGATAAACAAATCTTACAAACCCCAAATCAAAGTTACTTTAAATGTCACAAATTAAAAGTTAAGCACTCTTCACAAATTAAGGGATTACTAATAAATACTTTTGATTTGTTGTTATGTAGATGAATATTGTACCGGCTGATGATGTATGCAGCATTGAATTTCCAATCAAAATGGAAGAACCTCTCGCAATGGAAAGAGGTAAAATTTTGATCATTTGGCATATGTAAATTATTAGAAAAATATATTTTTGGTAACTTTTATTAATTATATGAGTAACTAACGGTTCAAGCAGTAGTGACTGTAATAAAAATAAGTACTAAATGAAATATTGATCACCCTTGAAACAAATGTTATGATAAATTATATAAATAATCACCTCAAAACTTATATAATGTCATCCATATTTAAGTGTGTTATAATAAAATTTATCTCACATCATGTCTTGTAAAAATTGGGTGACTTTTTCAAATATTATAGGTGACTTATGAATTGTTACTGAATTAATATTTGTATTAGTCACTCCAAGTACATTGGGGTGTGACTTTCTAGATTTGTTGGAGTGACTCAATACTCAATTTAAGGTGACTTTTAAGGTGAGACTGGCCGCTAGTTCATTTAATGGTCATTTTGTTAAATGTTGTCCATAAATAATTAATAAATAAAGCTATCTAGCCCTATCAAGAGTGACCTCAAATATGTCCAACTTGTATTTTCTCTTAGCTAGCATGTCCATCTATTATGAAAAAAATATTTCTTAGTCACCCTTCAATAAATAATTAGTCACTTTATCTTTAACAAAAGTCATATAATCTAAACCCTAATTGAACTAGAAATCATCACAGTAACAAAAGTCATATAAACACTAGACCTGGTAAATGGGTCATTCAGGTCGGGTACGGGTCGGATCATAGTTTAGTTCGGGTCACTTTCGAGTCAACATGATCGGGTTCGGCTCGGGTTCGGGTCGGATTCGGATCACTTTTCGGTCAACCATGTTCGGGTCGTGTATGGATTCGGTTCGGGTTAAACTCGGGTCTGTTTCGAGTCGTCCATAGTAGCCCAGTTCGGATCAGATATGGATCGAGTCTAATTCAGGTCAGGTGGGATTCAATTTAATATTTGGATTAATATCGGGTCAGTTGTAAATCGGATCGAGCATAGAACAAGTCGGATTAATTTCGAATCATTGTATAGTTTCAATGTAGTCATTTTTACTCTTAAATTGTATTTAAAAAATGAAAATTAATTAATTAGACAAACTCATTTATTCTATATTCCCCTTTTAATTCATGCCTTAATGATTATACGTTTGTATTTTACATTTAAAACACTTCTTTTTACTTGTATTATATACATATATATATATATATATATATATATATATATATATGTATATAAATATAAATATAAATATATATATATGTATATATAATTAAAAAGGACTTTTGTTATAGAAAATCTACGGGTTTAGTCAGAAATTTACTGAGAAAGTTAGTAACGTACAAATACAAATATACTACCCCATCCCTGACTCTATATTAGATGCGCCGTGCAATTATCTAAAGGATTCTGTGTCATTAAGTCAAGTTTCAAGTATCTCAATTGAGGCCATGCGATGACAAAATTTGTGAACAAACCTAACTCAAATGATGAGTCAATGGTCTCATTTGTAAGGCTCAATACCAAAACATACCTTGAAAAATGACAAAAAATGAATGAAAATAGTAAAATCTTTATTTTGACTCCAGCGTTAGTTCATAACTTCACGTTTGTCATATTTGAAGTTGGTAAACAGAAACAGATTGGTTTAAGTCGACATTTTCAATAATCAAATCAATGTTCTTTAATAGTTCGTTAAGTGATCATATATCAAAATTCAAAGATTTGTCTTTGTGGCATTAACTACTTGATTTGCATGTACCTAATGAGTCAAAACTCAAAAGTAACGGCAATATATGAGTATGTATCAATTAGCATTACATTTATGTAATTGTGAATGTTCATTATCAAAACTTGAGACTTAGAATTTAATTTTTTAAAATTCAAATAAGTCACATTATTATGAGATCATATGCAAAGATATATTCTTGAGTATGATTATGTAAAATTAAACATGCTATGAAAATGATTTAAAATCGTAAATCAATAGTGCAATATTTTTGACAGTAATCGCAGAATGATATTATAATCATATCACGCATTTTATTAAGCCGTTAAGTGAATCAAATAGTAAAATACAATTGCTAGATCCTAATAAGTTTTAAAATTTATTAATTGTGCTTGTCCTTTCTTAATTTCTATGTTGACTAAATATTCTTTTCTCTTATATTTTTACTATATATCTATCAAATTAAAAATTTAAAACTATTAACTATTTTATTTTTTTCTCGTAGGTTGTAATTGATTTTATTTGTAAAATGTCCCTCTTAACCTAATTTTCTTTTCCCACCTAAACTCATCTAATTGAGTTTGAAAAATTCAAAATCCCCCCCAGAGAAGGCTAAAACCTCCCAAAAAAAAGTTGTTGCTGATAATTTTAGAATTTTATTATTTTAAGAAGCAAAACCTAAATGAAACTGAAAACTAAAAATCCTTGACGACATACTGGACAGTTGAAACCGTGACAGTTGCTTTGCTTAAGTCTCTTGTCTCTCGCTGCCTAAAGCCCTAACTCTCCCTCAGTTAGTCAGTCTCTTACTCGCCGGTCGTCACCTAACCCTCCCTCAGTCTTCTACTCGCCGGTCGCTGCCTAACCCTCCATTAGTCTTCTACTCGCTACTAGATCTAATTAATATACGTCAACAGTGTTACATTTTACCTACATGTTAAAGACTTTAATGACATTATGCACTATGGTTAATAATTAGGTTATAACTTACTTGTCTATTAAAAAACTTGCGCTAAATTGCTATAGGAGCCTTTCTTCAAGGCCTTAGTAATGAAATTTAGGGAATCAGAAATAGTTTTGGATTGATAGGTTATGAGTATGTTCCGGTTCAGGTTATATTTGGGCCAGGTACACTCGCGGTCGGGTTTTATTCAGATAAAATTAAGTCGGGTAAGAATTAGATTGGTTTTAAATCGGGTACGGTTTGGTTCGGATTCGGGTTGTCCATGTTTGGTCCACTTCGGGTCAGGTCACTATAGATCGGGTTTGAATTAGGTCGGGTCAGTTAGGTGTGGGTCGTTTCAGTACATGCTAGAATTCGAGGTTCGTTTGGTTATGGATCGGATTACTTCGGGTGTTCGGGTTTAGGTTGGTTCATCCCATTTCGGATGTCGGTTCGGATATGGGTCCGGATCATTCGCCTTGGGTCTCGGATCTGGGGTTAATTTTGCCAGGTCTAATAAATACTCAATTAAAAGCTTGCACATTTTTCAGCAGCTTTGACACAATATGCTGGATTTGGTATCAATGCATACAATAATTATATAATATCATGTTTGAATTGTTGTGATTTTTGAATGATTATATAATACGAGGTTGCCTGCATGATTCATTGTACATGGCTGATTTGATTCGATTTGAATGTGCAGATATTGAATTGATGATTCTCAAGCTGAGGAAGAAGAGAGAATTCGAGTAGGCGTCGGTGTTGAATACATGATATATTTTCAGTATTTTCATAGGAGCGATAATTCATGTATTTGGTAGTTATTTTTTCTGCTTCACTTTGGCGGTTATTTTTTCCCCACCACAAAGCGCGTGCAATCGAGCCTAGTGATCTCAATCTTTTTATTTTTCTTTTCATTTTACCTTACATGATAGGTGGAAAACCGACTGAATGAGTATTGTGGTTGCCTTTGGCTCAATGGTTATAACACCAATTGGCATTCCTTAATTGACACAACCCCATATGAAGTTGTGTATGGGCAACCACCTTCTTTGTATATTCCTTACCTTGCTAGTGACATCACATATTATTTCTCAATCTTCCGGTTTTTGTCAAATTAATGTGTTTTTGCTCTTTGCATAATTTAAGTTCCCACTTTCTCCGCCTGTATTTGGTCTTCATCTTTTATAAATTAAAGTCAAATTAATTATTGTTGATCAATCATAGTAGGGCTGTTATAGATCAAGTTTTCTTTATTTACAAATTCATATCTCATACTTATTTAAGGAGAATAGATGATTACTTGGCTTATTCCAATCTTATATGGAAAATGCAAACTATTTAATAAATAACTGAAATGAAACATAGTGTCTTTAGTAGAGATCCATGTTATTTTCAGCAGTATGTATAATAAAGAAACTTCTTTTAATTCTGTCTATTATACTTATGTACCCAAGTAAGACTAAACATGGAGGCTGCATCTTGGCTGTTCACTACCACCCAGTTTTTGTCCTCGACATATATATTGCTTAAATTCTTTGGTAGCTCCACGAAACCCCGACTGCCGCTGGGCCACCAAAGCTGCCGAGCATCGGAAACCTCCATCAGCTGGTGGCGAAGAACAACCCTCCACACCGCCAGCTGTGAGACTTACCTAGTGTGCATAGGCCTATCATGCACCTTCGCCTAGGGGAAATCTCCATCTTGGTTATCTCCTCGGCTGAGGGGGCGAAGGAGGTGTTCAAGACCCATGAAATCAACACGTGTGGTTCTTACAAATTGACTGATTATTGAGTAGTATTTCCGGTTGAACCAAGTAGTGACACTCGAGTACTTTCACCCTGAAATGGAAGCACACATTACACAAATGGTCATATAGATATAGGTTGGTTGAAAGGACTCAATGCTTGTCCTATTTAAATTAGGTTTTGAGTAATATATTATTAATGAAAAATCCGTCAACGGAAGAGCCCCCCACCCAAACCCCCAAAAAAAAAAAAAAAATTCAACGGTATGTAGCTTTATTTACTCATGTTAATTATGGAGGATCAATTACCAAACACACATTAAACCAACTAATAGCCCTTATGCGACTAAAAGCATGATGAAATTATATTTGCTGTTTTTGTCAACTGCCCATGAAGATCAAGGTACTTTCAGGGTATTTTTAACAAATCTAGTCCATCTTTTGTCAGGTTTTTCTCTTTTGACCTTTACCCCTCTGTCAAATGGCTTGATTCAATGACTGGTTTGACAAGAAAGCTCGAAGAGATGGTGAAAGAGGCTGACGGGATGCTTGATCCTATAGTTGCTGACTGTATATCGAAGAACAAACAAGGCAACGCAGAGGAAGACTTGGTGACTGTTCTTCTGAAATTTCACACGGATGATCCTGACCACACAAGTCTTTCTTTCTCCTTGACTATCAATGACATTAAAGCAGTTATATTGGTAAGATATTATAATTTTCAAAGCACAAATTAAATAAATTAAAGAATATGCATATGTGTGAATCATCATATGCTTAATATTATGCTTAATATTTTTTATGTATGATTTCTGACGGAAAATGGTATCAGCACAAGTTATTTTTGTGTGCTGCATCTATGTCTATGAATATGAATGTATAAACACAAACACAAGCATCTATGCAGGAGATTTTTAGTGCGGGAATCGAGGCAACATTCACCACACTAGAATCGGTCATGTCTGAGTTACTAAGGAACCCAAAAGTGATGGAAAGAGCACAAGCTGAAGTTAGACGAATATATCATGAAAACGCGAGTGTCTACAAGTGAAGATTCGATGAGCTCAAGTTCTTGAAGTTGGTAATGAAAGAAACTCTTTAAGACTGCACCCTGCTTCCCCTCTCCTAGTCCCAAGAGAATCTATTGAGCAATGCCAAATTCAAGGTTATGATATACCTGCGAATGTGTGGGCCATTGGATCCGATCCCAAGTACTGGACAGACCCTGATATGTTTAAGCCTCAAAGATTTGAAGGATCGTCTGTAGATTACAAGGGCACCAACTTTGGGTTTATCCTGTTTGGTGCAGGAAGAAGAATGTGCCCTGGTATAGCACTAGCTGTAGCAAATGTTGAGCTTCCACTAGCTACGCTATTATACCATTTTGATTGGAAGTTGCCAGATGGAATTGAGCCAACAGATTAATGGATGAGTTATTCAGTTTATCAGTGAGGGGGAAGAATAAATTGCTTCTGGTTCCCATCCCTTGTACTCCTTATGTTACAAAGTGAGATTTTCGTCCTACAGACTAGGTAAACTTATATGGTAATCCCTAACCTGCCTTGCAAGGTATGCTTGGAAACCCAAGGCCCATTTTTCTCTCTCCTTTTTTTTTTTTTTTTTTTTTTTCTTAGGTCTTCAAACCCCCTCCCCCCAATTTCTTCTGGTCCTCATGTCTAAAAAGAAAAAATAATATGCCTCTAGGCCTAAGGTAGACCAGAGATTACCATACAACTCAAAGCCTAGAGTGACTATAAGTAGAATAATTTCTTAGTGGTATGTCAAAACGAAAACTTGAGGGTATCATGGATTGAAGTTACCTTGGTTATTACCTTCTTGATTTACCGCCTTAATTCTTTTTATGCTCCTTACATCTGCTTATGATTTCTTAGACTCCTCATACATACATACTACTCTGTCAACTTCTTACAATTTATTAAAATTTCTTGCAACTCACATTTTAATCATACTGTTATAAAAAAACAGGTTGTTCAATCCATGGAATTATCTTGTATCTTTGGACATGTTAGGTAAAATTAGCTGTTTTAATAATGGTTAGCTGTTTTACTAACTGTTAGCAGTTTTACTAACGATTAGCTGTGACCCACTAATGGTTAGTGATTAACGATTCAACTAGCGATTTAGAATAAATACATTTGGTAAAGGTAGCCGTTGAAGCAGTAGATTTGCATAAAATTACTAAAAAGGACATAATAAATAAAAGTTTTTAGTAAATCAAAAGAAGAATTTTGTAATTTGCAATGCAACAACTAGGTAGAGGTTCTTAAAAGCTACTTTCATTAGTTTTTAAGAAACACTACATAAACCTCCAACCACTAACTCATTCACTACTTTACCGAACACTTTAAGTAGTGGTCTACACCATTTTGACCACTACGAACCACTAACCCCTACTTCAACCTCTATTACCGAACACGCCCTTTGATTGTGACCTATTTACACATACATGTTTTTAGAGGTGAAACACTCAAGCTCATGATTGATCATCAAAAAAATAATAAAATGAATTGAATCCTCCAAGAACTACCCCCAAAATATCCAATAAAACCATATTAAAAAAGGATACTTTTGTTAGAGTGTCAATGTATACATTATTAGTTAAACATGGGACTGGGTTAGCTCAATCACTCAGTGGAGAGAATAAGGTGATTTCTAAAATTGTTAATAAATCGAACACAAAAAGGTGCAGAAATTAAGCTTGGACCAAATGTAACATCTGTTAATAAATTAAAGTTGAGACTGGGGATGTGGTCTAACTCCACCATAGAATTTAATTCCTTTTCTTTTATTACTCGATTCGCTAGTGATTAACACCTATGACTTACGCCTGCTATTTTACGTATCCAATGTATGAATTGATCCACAACCCTCCTCGCCACAACATTCCACAAGCAGTTAGCCCACTAAATTTATCAATCCGATCCAATAACATGAAAATCTAATAAATACAATAACAATAGGAAATAAACAACATTACTCTCTCAAACCATTCCATGAAAGTACAGTTGGAAGTAATAGCAAAACTAGCTTCCTCTTATTCCTACTCTTTGTCCCACATAGGAGGATTAGAACTTCCTTTTAGGGTTTTTATTACTCTCACTTTCTTGGACTCGTTGAATTCCTTTATACTTAGTTTTAGTAGTGTTGTGGGGTGAGGGTGAATACGACATACACACACATGTTGCCTGCCTGGGTGATGTGGGCGCAACCGTTGCTGTGCTCGGTAGAGTTGTGTGGCCTTATGTAGTAATGTTTTGGAGAAAAATTCTTTTAATATTTTCGACCATTGGCTGCGTAACCGTCAACGTTCACTTGCATATTTCTCTCCCCTTCTTCCTCCAACAATGGCTAATGGTCGTGTTCTTCAGCAGCATGAGTGGTGGCCCTGTTTTTTAGCCACAAAATTACAGTAGTTTCTAGCTTTTTCTCATTCCCAACAGCCCATTTGTGTAGCATAAATACCCTGCTCCCCTGTGCTGCAACTAAGACAATGCATCTCCTCTCCTCTTCTGTCCTCTATTCTCTACTGTTCCACTATTCTCGATGAATGTAATCCTGTTTGCTCAAGCTTCTTGCCGCGATTGCAACCGTTTAGCAAGCTAGCTGTGTAAACCTTGAGGAGCGAACGGCTGTTCCGATTTGCACCTAAGTCGAGCCGAAATTGCTTTCAAGGCAGTGGTACTCCTGTGGCACAGCTACCCCTGTAATTTCCCTACAATTGATTTGGACATACTTTTCCTATAATTTGAAAACGATTTACTGTCATATACAAATCAATGGCTCTCTCTATTAACAAAGCTTTCCCAAACCTCTCAAAACTCGAACCTTTGGACAAAATCAACTACAAATCTTGGTCCTAAAACTTCTAATTTTCTTTGAATTGTTAGAAGTATATTATGTGTTGTTCTCTAACCTACCTGAAAAGAACAATGCATTTGAAACCCCTGCTACTTCTCCTAATGGAACAATCACAGACAAAAGCAACCTACTGATGAGGCTATCCTGAAAAAATTCGAGAAAGACAACATAATGGTTAGAGGGCATCTGTTGAATTATATGATTAACCTCCTTTTCGATTTGTTTGTCACATTCAAATCTGCCAAAATCATATGGGAGAAACTGAAGGTCAAATTTGGAGCTGATGATGCCAGAAAAGAGAAATTTGTGGTTGGTGAATGGCTGTGGTTTCAAATCAACAATGATAAGCAAATCATGGAGCAATTTCATTTTTATGAGAATATGTGTGCTGAGGATTTGAATAAAAACATGAAAATATGTCAGATTCTACAGGCTAATATGCTGAGTAAGAAATCCCCACCATCCTGGAGTGACTACTAGAATCAGTTGAAATATGAGAAGAAAGATGTCACCTTGTAGGAACTGATCAGTCAAATGAGAACTGAAGAGGCTAATCGTCTCAAAGATAAGCTAGACTCCCTATCCTTAAATTTTTCTAAAGCTAACTTAGTTGAATCTGTTGGGTCTACCCACAAAGACATGTCTAAAGGTAAATGTAAGAAGAATCAAAACTTGAACTATCCGAGGCAGTAGAATTAAATCAGAGACAACATCCAGAAACCAAAAGGGTTGTGTTATGTCTACGGCAAGTCAGGGTACAAAGTATACCAGTGTCCACTCCACAAGGAACAGTCTCAACCGAACCAGAAGCCTGCCAGATCTATAGCTCAAGCCAACCTTGCTGAGGACACCGAAATCATCTATGTGATAATAGAAGAGGCAAACTTAGTGGCAAATGCTGCTGAATTGGTCTACAATGCTAGAGCTTCAAGGCACTTCTGCTGTAATAGCCCAATCCTAAATCATGTTTATTTATTTAATTAAGTCATGCTATTAGTTTTTCAGATTTATTTATCTCATGTAATCGTCCCGGTTGAGAGAATTTATTTTGGGCCCCACTTTACAATTCGGGTTTTATTTACCGCAACAATTTTGGGTGAATCGATATTAGGCCCCAGTAAATACCATTAGGTGATAAATTATTTTTCACAATGTTAGAAAAATTAAATTTTTAACCATGCAAAAATTTGGGCCTAAATTCATTAAGTTTGGCCCAATTCATTTGGTCCGAATTGCGGCCCGATTCATTTTGGGTTCAAATTGTGATCCGAAAATTTTGTTGTAATTAAATTAAGTTGGTCACCATCACTATGCCTAATTATCATTAGCAAAAAGCCACATTTTGAGTGGATAAAATCAGCCAAACTTATCAACAAAATTCAAGCTAGCAATGGCCAAAATTTTATGCACTTGATTTAGCAAATTGTCATTATGAATATCGAATTGAAATTACTATAAAGCCCTTTTCTTATGCATAAATATCATCCAAGCATTAGGACAGCATCACAATTGTTTTCCACCAAGATAACTATTAGCTTTCCTCTGACTTTCCTCCACACATTGCTCCCCCCATCCCCAACCACTTTCATCTCTCTCCTTCAAGCTTGTAAGTCAGGTAAAAACGTTAACCCAACTATATTTAATCCTTGGTTTTATGTTAGATTTGATTATAGATCATGTTATCTTGATATAAACAAGTGTTATTTTGATGTTTTAATTGTTGGTTAAACTTGAAAATATACAAGGGTTGAGGTTGCTCATGATTATGCAAGTTTAAGTTTGAAGTGATGAATTTGGATTGTTTTTTATTTGATTTTGTGATCTTTGGCATTAGTAATGGATATCATGATGTTTATGTTGAGTTTAAATGAGTTTAAATGGAAAAATAAGTTAGTCATAAGTTAGAGTTTTGGTCATCAAGCATGGGTTGATTTATTTCTAGCATCAAGTATATTATTTATGTATAATTGGATATAGAAATGAATCTTAGATGTGTTGTTTAACTTGAAAAATCAGTTGAGATGATTTTGTGTAAAGGGTTGGATTATTGAAATTTCACTAATTGATTATAAAAGGTTATTTCACTCATTTAGGCAAATAAGTAAGCTTAGGATGTGTTTTGAGTGATTTTGAAAATGAGAAGAATTGAAAATTTGATGTAGATGATTATGAAGTAAATTTGAGTAATATGGCTTTGTAAGGTAATAATAAGGAACAAGGCTTTGTTAAATGATTTCAAGGAGTGATTTTGGGTGGGGAATTATGTGAAAAGAAGGGGGAAAATAAGAACAGTAGGGCTGTCAACAGACCTGAAATAGGGATCACTTTGCAATTAAATTGGTACTGTTTGGCTTATTAAAAAATTATAATTTTTGGTGAATAGATAGAGCCGTGAGTTCTCTTGCAAATCCCTTTTGAATCACTTCATTCTGAGTTGTGTGGAAAAAGTTATGGCCATTTTACTAAGACTGCATAGGACAGAACTGAGCTGTGCACAGCTGTGTATTGAAATACCTAAGTTATGTATATCATTTAATTACTCAATTTCTATTAGACATACTTACTCAATTATGTGAGTAAGGATCATTTACTGACTAAACATACCTATAATGAAATTTATGAAACAAAGTCGATGCCTAGTTATCGTTTCCCGTTATGCATAAGTGTTATCAAGTCATAACATATTTATCAAGTCAGATGACATTTATGAAACAGCTAACTTTTATCAAGTCAGATGACATTTTTAAAGACAAGGTACGTCCATTGCTTATATCTTTATAAAGCAGAACATGTATATTAAGTTACATCTCTTAATGAGCTTATCAATGAATCAGTTTATACAGTGATTTGCCATTTAACTTGTGACCCGGTCAGTTATCATCTATAGGGCATCAGCCCATCATTTATCCACGCAGTTTCAGGCCAACTCTTGACCGGATTGGCGGGTATATACCTATGTATAGATCATATCATTGCAAGGGGTTCGCATCCAGATAATAATGAGCAATTCAGTTTCATATTACTTTCTTTTTCATTTTTATTATGAACTAAATGAATTGCAAAGGCCGGTACCCATCAACAATGTTTCCACGCTCATTTTACAATACAGGAATATATGTACTGAGTTTCAGCTCATATTTTCGAATTGTTTTTATGTTTTTCATTTTAGGTGATGAAGTATCACATGTTTCTCCATTTAGCAAGCCCTTTTGGAAGTCATCAGTACTCACAGTGGATTCAGCATAGCCTGACTGTTGGGATCAACCTCAGAGTCAAGTTGGATATATATTCAATATACTTATGTAGCATGGAGTGCAAGTTAATACATGGTATGATTACATCGATTCTATTGAAGTTAAACTATTATGGACTTTGATCTTGGAGTGTTTCAGTTTAATAGATATTGTGATTGTGAATATGAGTCGTAAGATTAAATGGTTTCAATGAGCTTTGTTCTTATCAGGACGACGGTAGCGTATTCTATCATTAAGTCTTCTGCTGCAGTTTTCCATAAATTATATCATTAACATTTTGGGGTGGTTACACTATGGATCAATTCAATCGAAAGACATTAATACTTAAGTATCTAACCCCTCCTTTGCCCATATCAATTCTTCACTAGTCTGTATGCCATTAATGGGGGATTCTTCACTACTTGTCCCACATAGGAGGATTAGAAGGCCCTTGTGGGATTTTTTTACTCCCACTTTCTTGAACTTGTTGATTTCCTTTGGGCTTGGTAATAGTAGTACTGTAGGGTGAGGGCAAACACCACACACGCACGCGCCGCCCCAATGGTCGCGCTAGGCGCGACGTAGCACGGCCTTGGGTTATGGGCCTTATCTGCTAATTTTTTGGAGGAAAATTCTTTTAATATTTCCGTCCGTTGGCTATGTAGCTGTCAACGTTCACTTGTAGATTTCTCTCCCCTTTTTCCTCCAACAATGGCCAGTGGTCCTATTCTTCAATAGTATGAGTGGTAGCCCTATTTTTCAGCCATGAAATCATAGCAGTTTCCAACTATTTCTCACCCCTCACAGCTCTTTGTTGTAGTATAAATACCTTGCTCTCCTACTGCTGCAACTCTCACCAAGCATCTCCTCTCTCTCTTTTCCTGTTGTCTGCTCTCTACTGTTCTAGTGTTCTGGGCAATTATAATCCTTTGTGCTCCAAACTTCTGGTCACGAGTGCATGCATTCAGCAAGCTAATTATGTAAACCTTGGGGAGTGAACAACTGCTTCGATTTGCACTCAGGTCGAGCCGAAATCGCTTTTATGACAATGGTACTCCCACCGCACAACTTTCCCTGTCCTTAATTTAGACATACTTTTCCTACAAATACAAGCTCGAGAGTTAAATTTTGATTAGCCAGCCGCTTGATGTTAATTGCGGTCCAAGTTATTAAAAAAAAGGTGTATGATCCTCGAGAAAAAAAGGTTATATTTGTCAATAAGGTTGCAGATTTCATGTCTTTTTGTTCTCTCTCGCTAGGTGTCTGTCCTTTAAAAGCTCACTTCAACCTTTTTGTAATGTAAAGAAGGAAACCAGCGATTGGAATTGAGCTTGGCATTGCTAGCGATTGGACCGCCATTTTGACAAGTGCATAATTAAGATCTTGTTTTTTTATATAGTTTAATGGATCCAACCCATTCATTCTTACTCCCACCCACTCCTTCTTCCCCTTTTTCACATGTTCCCACACTTTAAAAAAAAAAATTACTCATTCCTACTCTCACCCACTTACATATGACTATTATTTTTCATATTTTGAAAACTTTTATAATTTATGTAATTGCGTGTACAAATAGTCTGATAACAATTATGAAAAATTTTATTTATTTTTCGGATGTTATGAAAATATTTGTAGTCGTGCTGAAAATTATAGATGACGTAATTTTTGTTTTATATGTTGAAGAAATAATAATTTTTTTCTACTTTGTTAAACAAATGTTAGTTTTTAGTGACTGGTAGATATTTTGGATTTGATTTTGTATATGAAATATATGCTTAATTTTATTTATTTTTTTGGTATTGGTTACGAAATATTTGTTATAGGTCACCAAAACGTGGATGGTTGTTGCTGTATGTGTAACAAATTTATTTTTCGTTTATCGTAATTTGGGCCCAAATTTGCATATGTATTTTCCGGCATAATAAAGGAACGTGTAAATTTTTTTAGCATTGTTTGTAATTCATGACAGGAATTTTTTTTTCGTGTGCATTAGTAACAAAATATTGGAAGTTCTTCACATAAATTGCAAATGATTGTTTTCCATGCACTAAGGGAATGTTCTTTTCGTTGGGAAATATGAATTGATAAATGGGTGAAATTAGTTGAGATTGATAGAAGTGGGTTAAAGTAGATTAAATTGGGTTTTTTTTTAATTGAAGTAGGTTGAAGTGGGTTGAAATGGGTATTTTTTTGTTGAAGTGGGTATTTTTTTTGTTGAAGTGGGTTGAAGTAGGTTGAATTTTTTTTTATATGATGGGTAGAAGTTGGTTAAAATAGTGAGAAATTGATTAAAATTGGTTGAAGTGGGCTGAAAGTGGATTAAAATTTGCTGAAATGGGTTGAAGTTAACTCAAGTTAGTATTTTTTATTGACGTTTGTGAAGTAGGTTGATGTTGGTTGACGTTGATTGAGGTAGATAAATTTGAATTTACCAACGAAAAGAAAAAGGCCTGAACACGTGTATTTTTTTGGTTGTTTGCATTAGGTTATATGAAAAAAAATCCCGTAATTTGTTTTATGATTAATGAAAATTACAATTTTCATTAATCGTAAAACAATATTTCGTACCTGAGTCAAGACAAAAAAATATTTTTTTCAGTCAACACAGAAACAATATCAGTAACAACGGTTACGAAACAATATTTCGTACCTGAGTCAACACAGAAAAATATTTTTTTTCAGTCTAAAAAAAATTTTATCATCGGTAATAACTATCACAAAGAAAGGATTACATTAAAAAAACAAAAATACATAACTTACATCAAGTCTCCTGCTTCATTCAACTCCTTCCCACTCCTTTCTACTTCTTTCTACTCATTCCCGCTCCTTCCCTCCCTTTCCCACACTTAAAAGAAAATAACACTCCTACCCATTCCCACCCACTCCTTCCCCCCCTTTTCCACTCCCACCCATCCCACATCTATAATTTCCCAACAAAAAGAACATGGCCTAAGTCTTTTACTTATCAACGTGTTCTATATTCTTGATTTAGCATTGTACATCCCCTTGGAGGACCTTTGATGGTAGAGAATGACAATCAATCAAGCATTTGTTTCCACAATTGCAAATATGTCGGCATTATCTAATGTCAGCTTCTCTAATTCATAACGATAATCAATAGATGTCAATTAATTCAAGTAGTAAAATTGTTATTGGAGACCTATATTCGTGTTCTGTCTATATTAATCTTTACGCATTCTTAAAAAAAAACAAAGCAAAACAAAAGGGCTAATGATAACCACGTTGTCTATCATGTAATAATAACCATAATTCAGCCCCTTAAAAACAACAATAACCAACTATCCTTTTAGTAGAGTGCAATGCACGTATTTGTGATTTGTTTTGACATCATCAAAATATAAGTACGTGTTTTTACGGACGTCTCATGCCGTTGAACGTCTTTCTTCTTCTCAAGTACAATATTAAGTTATGTACTTACTGTATATTTAAATATATTATTATTGCTTCCATGACTAGGCATTTGTATTTACGATCTAAGGACTTATTTTATATATATATATATATATATATATAGACATATATATATATATATATGATATATATTATATATAATATTATATATAGATATGTATATAAATGTATGTGTGTGTGTACATATATATATATATATATATATATATATATATATATATATATGTGTGTGTGTGTGTGTGTGTGTGTATATATATACACACACACATACATATATATGTATATATTGTGTGTGTGTGTGTGTATATATATATATACACACACACACATATATATACGTATATACATATATATACATATATGTGTGGTGTGTATACGTGCACATACATATATATAATATATAGTATATATATATATAATATATATATATATATATATATATATATATATATATATATATGTATGTATACATACGTGTGTATGTATACATATATATATATATATATATATATATATATATATGTATGTATGTATGTATGTATGTGTGTGTGTGTGGGTGTGTGTGTATATATATATATATATTGGAATGTTTAGTGATCTGTCCATTAGAAAGGTGACACGTGACGCTGACTAAGTCTATGATGCATAACCCAAACCAAAGGAAAATACTATTCATAATGCCAAAATCAAAGGTAGACTTTAAAAAATCTAACTTGCATCACACTAAGCACTCAACTGCTCTCGTAGACAATTGTTTCTCATCTGTACAACTTAGATGCGCTACAAAAAAGGTTGCTTCCCTCCTCATTTAATTTTACTAATAACTACGCTGATGAGTGTAGAAATAGCAGTTACCCACACTGAGGCTCAGTGTGGGGAGGTTAAGTGTGTGAAAATGTTCTCCACACTTAATAGAAATGCGGGTAGAGCTATATTTCCTACACTTATAAATGCAGAGTAAGTACTAATTACCGACAATTTATGTGTGCCGATTTTACTCTATGGCTACTCTGGAACATGCAAGAAATCATAATTTTCCCCACACTTAAAAGTGTTACTAGTGCCGTTTTAGTTTTTAAAAAAATAATGCTGGTAATTAATGTAAAACTTACTAAGTTAAAAATAGAATAATTGTATACAATTATTCTTTTTTTAATTAACAAGTTTTATGCTGATTACTAGCGCGCATCACCCTACATAAATGAACAAAATTAACAAATCAACAAATTAAAATAGATCAAACATCAATTAAATAAATTACACATTAGTGCCTGAAAAAAATTAATTGTAGACACAACAATAATGACCAAGGTAATCAAAACTAAATATAGTTACATTGTTTTCAATCCATCCTGCTAATTTTTTTGTTACAGGTAGCTGATTAAACATTTTATTGCACTATATACAACCTAAAACTATACTTTGAAAACATGCCTAACATCCAAGAATATATATAAAAAAAAATCTCCATCTTCGTTTTCTTTACGGAGAGATGTTAGCTCCAAAAATGCAACCTGTTAGACAATTGTAATACACAAAAAAAAGAATTATTAGAAAAGATAACCAAAGAGATTAACTAGGACGCAGACTCGGCAGAATCAAATTTAAAGATGGCCAACAGAGTTCAACCAACTATAGAACCACAACAGAGTTAAACCAATAATAGAACCACAATCGAGTTCAACCAATAATAGAACTGTATGAGTACGACAGATACAGTGATTACCATAAAAAAAACTCCATAAAAGCAATCCGAGTAGAATGGATAGTCCCCAAGCAACCTCAGACGATGAACCTGGAAAGCAACGTTCTTGCCAAGATATGTTTAAACTTTTCGAAAGCATGATCGGAGAAGATATGTTTAAACTTGAGTTTCTCATGGATATATATCGTTAGATTAATTGAGTTGGACTATAATAATCTAAACTAATCAAGAATAAAACATATAAGAACTCAAATAATCACGATAGGGTAAAGTAATTTTATCTCATGCTCATGATGTCTAAGATTATCAACCAAATCAAACTCACTACAACCAACTAATACATATCAATCTAGTAAACTTGCCTAATCCTGAATGAAACCACAATGAAACCACCATAATGTGTCAGGGAATAAACTAACCTAAATCAGCCCTAAAATAGAAAGAATTAGGGAAATAGGGGATAGACATAACACTAGGAAGCATAGCCAAACAGAGAAACAGAGCAACAGTAGTGGCAGCAGAAAGGGAAATTCACCATACCAAAACAAAATCAAACAAAATCTTTCAGGCATGAAGAGTCCACCCAAAATCCAACTAAGCGTATCTTAATTTTTCACCACAAAAATTAAACCCATTAGCAACTTTGCATCTCAACAAACCCTGCCTTAACTTTAATCCGAAAGTTTGCAGTCAACCTATAACAATCATGCCCAGAGCATCGAAGCATAACATAATCAACATGAAGAAAAGGGGCGGGACAGATTAAACTAACGGTATATATCCATGAGAAACTCGATTAAAGATGAGACAAACTTTATCAAAAGGCCAAACCAATGACTTATTGTTTCTAAATCTATCATTGCTAATGAAAAATGGAAACGAAATTTGGCTTCATTTCTAATAGAGACGAAAATTAGGTACAAAAAATTTACATTCAGCCACAGGATATCACAAACAGGAATATTTGAGCATTATAGTATAAAGTTCAATGAAATTACAGAAGAATGGTAGCAAGCATACATGATATCTTAAATGCGATGAATTTAGCAAATTGACATGGTATAATAATTGCTAGATTATAAGCATTACTAACTTAGCATCCAGCTAACATACTGCATCTCAACATAATGATCTGTGAATCCAATTTTAATTAGAAATGCATCAGCTTAGCTATTTAGTGCACTATTACTATAGATTTAATGTAAGTCTCTTTCGTATTAGTGTCACTTGGATTTTGTCCTTTCAGTCTCTGGCTTTTAAGTTAGCAAGCATGGTTTGAGATCATTTGATTTAAGCAACACAAAAAATCTACTTCTCAAGTTTGAATTTGCTCTCTCATCGCCTCATTCCCCCTTTAGATACAATCATGCAAATACAAAATCTGTTAGCTCAATCATCTGATTGTACACTTTTTATAATTTGAATAACTAAGCTCTCCCATTACATAGTCAGATAACACAGAAAAGTAAACAGTCTAAGAACATGGGATAGACAGAGGCCCAAGAAGCTTAGAGATTAAAGTGGGAAAATCATGTAACATTGCCCATCTTTCATCAATGATAAGTATCAAGGATGGGAACCAGGAAGTGATTTTATTTTTCAAAGTACAAGATTATTTGAAGTTCAGTGTAACCTCATTCTGCCTAAGAATTATCTTCCTATTTTGTCACTGAAAATTTGTCCACAACACAACTACACAAACACACTTGAAAACACGAACAATCCATTGATGAGTCTCACTATCCATGCTGCATTTTGGTCACTAGGCATAAGTAACATCATAGTCCCTTTTACTATATTTTAAGCACATGGAAAAGGCCAACAAGGTCCTGATAGAATTGATCATTAGGCTATGCAGCTAGCAGAGAAAAGTGAAGGTGCTGAGTGGAGTAAATTATATAGGTTAGGTCACTAGTGCTCTGAAGTCTGCATTATACATTTTATCTATGAAGAATAGACCTTGGCCACCTAGAGCAAGAATGAGGATCCTAATGTAGTACCAACCGGACATAATGAGAATGAGAAATTGCATCTTAAAAACAAACAAGTCATGCCTCATATGCTATTCAACCCCATTGACGAAATCAAGCATTCACAAACTCAACCAAAATCAAAATAACTCCCCAGCAGGTCATGAATATATAACTACTCATAATTTCACTCAACCTGAAGTTCAACAATAGAGAATGGATAAGAGCAAATTAGCAATTTGGTTTGAGCAACTCGAATAGAATGCAACTATGAATTAATTTTACAGCAAAAACCACAAATAGGGGAGATGAGAAGAAAAAACTCCTTATAATGAGAGAGAAGCAAAGCTATGAATGGATAGTCGCCGGAGGACCAGAACTTCACTTCAAAAAAAAAAGGGTATCCTCCCGCATTTGCACCGCTACACTTAACGAAGTGTGGAGATGAAAAAATGTCAAATTTGATCGTTTTCTTGACTCTACATTTAATAAGTGTGGGGAAGTCATGAACATTTTCCTGTACTTATCAAGTGTGGGGAATAAAAACTTTTTCATACATATATATATATATATATATATATATATATATATATATATATATATATATATATATATATATATATATATATAAACTTACTAATTAATTAGCTTGCAAATTCTGGGTTTTTTTATAAATATTAAAAATATTTGAACATTGATTTAATTAAGTGTAAACTTAATATGTAACCAAAAAGAATAAAACAATACAATCAAAAATTAAAACACTTCGGTCTTTAGCTGAGCCAATTTGAGCGCCACACTTTTAGGTAAAAGTAAAAGTTGTTTTGATTTTCCCGGCTTCCCCCCAAAAAGCAAGACATTGCCCTCCTTCGTCCTTGTCATTCATCCGAAACTTTTCATATATTATATAATATATATATTATATATATATATATATTATATATATATATATATATATATATATATTATATATATATATATGTGTGTGTGTGTGTGTGTGTGTGTATATATATATATATATATATATATATATATATAAACTTACTAATTAATTAGCTTGCAAATTCTGGGTTTTTTTATAAATATTAAAAATATTTGAACATTGATTTAATTAAGTATAAACTTAATATGTAACCAAAAAGAATAAAACAATACAATCAAAAATTAAAACACTTCGGTCTTTAGCTGAGCCAATTTGAGCGCCACACTTTTGGGTAAAAGTAAAAGTTGTTTTGATTTTCCCGGCTTCCCCCCAAAAAAGCAAGACATTGCCCTCCTTCGTCCTTGTCATTCATCCGTGCGCAGGAACCCTAGGTAGCTCTATGCGTTTTCTTCTTGATTTCTTGTGGCGATACTGATCAATTATTGTTGAATTCGATTGAATAGCGATGTTCAATTGAAGAGGCATGAAAAACGAACAAGAATATGGGCATTGATTTGAAGAATCTGCTTGTTGTGTGATTCATTCATCGGAATAGGGAGGTAAGCAAATCCCCCAAAAATGTCTTCCGTTTTCATCTTTACAATTCCATCACGTTGAATTCTCAATTATTTGGTGCCCTAATCGAATTGCAGAAGTTTGTGATTCACTGTCCACAAAAATCTAGCGCTTTCTTCATCTGGATTCATCTCAATTGGGTAAACAAATCCACGGATTCATATCTCTCAAGTTGAGTGCTGCATGATTGATCGAAAATTCGATGGTAACCCTTTTAAACTGCTGAATTATATGCCTCTGTCATTTAAATTCATCAATTAATTTCAACAAACCCTAAAATGTTTTGATTGACAGTCTTGAAACAATAGCAATTGCTTCTCAATATCAACTCAAATGATCTAGATAAATAAGAAGTTGGCATTCGAGACCCATAATTAATCCATTCAGAGCATATCTCCCTCAAAATCAATTCCTCCAATTCTGTGTCCAGATTCGATTCGGTATGCTCTACTCTATATGAATGTATTTAGTTTTTATCTCACTGCAGTGTCTATCATATTTATTTTCTGTGCAATGAGTTGATTGCAATGAGTTAGTGTTGAGCTAACTTGTTGTGCAAAAGGGAATCGGATTACCATACTGTGATACATATTTATTGTCACTTGGTTTTGGTCTATGGTTGAATGGAACCCTGCTAGTTGTTCCCAATGAAGAATTTGGTTGATTTGCAATGAGTTCAGTGTCTTCTAGTGTGATGAAGGCTAAATTTGATTACAAAAACATGCTATAACTAGGGAGCTACACTTTTAGGTTGATGTATTTGCATATTTTTCTGGGCACTTTTCACATGGACAGGCTAGACTTGCCATATTGAGCTATCATAATGAGATTAAGACTTACCATATCATACATACCAATTGAGCTGCCCAATAACATTATCATGTGCAGTTTTATCATCTTGTTTTGGTTAATTTGTCATTGCTATTTGTTGTTTTTAGCATTGTTAAAGGGTACTTTGTATGGTGGTTGCGTTTGGCAATTTTGCTAGTGTGTTGGATAGTGCAGTTAGTTTGATTCTTTATCTTGTTGCTTTGCCTGGTTCTTCCACTTTGTTGCTCTGGTCTAGCATTATGTGTGTTTTTCCCTTGTTTTTGTTTTCTCTAATTTAGCACTAGGTGGGGTTTCACCTGTTCACAAGTATGGGGCATTCTTGACTGTACATGACAATATGTGTTTAAAATTTTCTTTGGGGGGGGGGGGGGGACACATATTTTAGGGGTTCATGTTGAGAGGCCTTGTAACTTGGGAGACTACAGTAGGGAAGTTCATGGCTCCAGAAGAAGCCAAATGCCTAGCTTTGTCAGAAAATACATACCTAAGAAAATGATGAAGACTGAAAAAACCTTTTGTCCTAAAGTCATTTGTTTTTATTGGGTGGTTATCATGGATGCGTGTGAGTGAAGGGTTGTTTATATATATATCTATATCTATCTATATATATATATATATATATATATATATATATAACCTTTCTTGAGGCGTGAACTCCTTTCTTGGTATGAACTTTTAATCTCAACCATTAGGTTTGAAATGAACAGCATAGATTTATCACTGAATTTCAGAAGTTGCACGTGATCTTCAGGCAACTTTCCTTGAATTTCAAAAGCTGTGCGTGATTTTTAGGAAACTTGAGTCCCTACGCGTAATAATCACGTGATTTATCCTTCTTGATTTATGGACTTCTTGGCTCACATCTCAATGCAGATGGTTGTTGTAAAACTCCTATTGCTAGTGTCGCTCTTCTCCAGCACCCCAAAACAACTTCTATCCTCTTCTTAGTACTCTCTTTCTCAGTTTGTGGTTTCAATTGACCTTATAATGGACAAAAGTTGGATTCATATACATAGAACTTCTCTTGAATATAGGAATGGGGTTGAGTCATTTCACTTGATCACATTCAACAGCAGCATGATCCAACCCAGTACATTTAGTACAAAAGATAGGTTTCCCTTCAAATTGAACCTTCTGTCTGATTGTGGTACACTTCTTATCATAATATAAATTAGAAAGATTATTTAGATGTAAAAATAGAGTTCATAATTTGAAAATAGTCTGCCCGCATACAACTTTCAAATGCATGAAAATCATAATATAAATTAGAAATAGGTGTAGATGTAATGATACATCCATGAAATCAAAAAGACAAAATTTACCCTTGGAGTTTTTTTTAGGGGGGGATATGCTTCTTTCATGTCTTGTAATTGGTTATTCACTAATTCACATTCTCAAGAATGAGATTTCCATATTAAGAATACAACAACAACAAGGAGGGAATGGTGGTGGAGGATCATGAAAGTTCTGCAATTCAGCTCCTATGATTTGCTCAATCAACTGGATTACAAAAATATGCATATTGAAATTCAAAGAAAATCATGTAGAAGAAACTAAAATAATAGTATACAACCATATGCATACACACTAAGTGGCAAGAATTTCCATCCAACCTCTACCAAAGAATAATATAAATACACATTGTGGATCTTGCCTGCAGTTATAGACCCTTCTAAAGCAGGATCTAGTTATCCAAAATAAGGAGGGAATGGTGTATCATACATGTCAGATAGAGTAACCACATAGGTTTTTTTGGGGCAGGGGGGAGGGAATTTGCAAACATGAGAGCAGTAATACAAGTTCTGCAAATGCATCTCTGATAGTATTATTTTTCTTCCCTTTTCTTATCAAACATTCATGAAGCACCTTCATTAACCACCTTACTTGCGTTAGTCACCTTCTATAACCATGATTCATAAAAATGTTTTGTTCGCCAGAACAACTTCAGGAAAATCAGAACTTTGATAGACTAAAACAGACATTACTAGTTCAGAACCAAAGTCTCATCAAGGACTCACATGGGCAGTTGTCTCATCTAGCCATTTTCTGAGGAGCATTCCTGGGTCGGTAGAGATAGGAATAGTAGATAGTGCTACAGCTACTGCTCGTAACTGAGCTGCTCCATATTTGCAATATTTATGTCAAACTCCAAATAAACTGGTTTATCAACAAGTTTCAGGGATATGTTGATTAATGTTCTGAATTAGTTCTTATGAGGTAGTATACTCTAAGCGTATAATTTTGATCTGTTGGTGTGATGTTTATGATTCTTCTCTCCCCTTCCTTTAGTGATTGTCAATGTTTAAATTTGCTTAGTTCTTATGGCGTAGTATGCTCTAAGCACATGAAATTGATGTGTTGTTGTGACCCTCGTGATTCTTTTCCCCTCGTCCTTTATTGATTGCCAATGCTTAGTTATAATGCTTATATTGACTTATGGGATGACCTTGTAGGTGGGTTGGTATAACACATATTTCGGACGTGCTTTGGGTGCTTTCTTAATTACCTTGCTGACTATTTGGCTTCTCTACCCTTATAGTAATATCTTTTATAACAAAATAATAATTTTTGTTATGCAGAAATGGTCTACTAACGGAAAAAGAGCAAGAGGGAAGCAACTACCTACACATACAAGTGGCTCTCAAAGTTTTGCAGTCAAAAGGGATAATTTTGTAAGTTTAGGTTTTAATATTAAATAAAAGTTCCCTATAAATTTAGGTTTTGAATTTGGATGTTATCCAAATTTAACTATATTTATGACTGGATTTCACATCCCTTCTACTGTCACATTTATTCCTATCCTGCTTAGTTCCTCTTCAAATTGCTGAAGGCTTTCTTTTACTGCTCTAGTCCACCTCTTCTCTTGATGTCAATTCCAACTTGTCTGATATCTATTGTTTATGAGCTTTGCTTAGTGTCTATTCCCTCTCAACTCAGACTTGTGCATTCGAAAATTGAGAAAGAAGAAAAGATATATTAAGAAAAAGATTTCTCAAAAAAAATCATCACTAGGTCTCTTTTGCCTCTTAAAGTTTCTTGCTTGGACTATCAAGTTCATAGTGCTTATATGGGAAGTTGAGGAGCATATGGACTTGGTGGAGTTGGAACATTGTATTTCATGATCTTGCTGTCGAAGTCCACATTTTTCGTGGATTCTTTGATACTACTTTATAATTTACATTATTATTCAAAAAAAGAAATTTGGTTTGGCTTTGTGTTTGCGATAACCTAGGAAGGGTTTTACTCCTATTTTAGTGGCAATCATTTCTAATAGCATTTGATAGAAAAGCATTGTCTTTGTCGGCAGATCCATGTTTTTAAGTCTTATGGTCTATTGTACACTTTGTAGTTGACAAGAAACAAATATTATGTGATTTACCATCAAGGATGTCCTCAAGTTATTTTCTTGGTTTTCTGCAGCACATATTTGTGGTTTCTTATTCAGTTCATTGTCGTAGCCTCCCCCCCAAATTGCCACAATGTTATTGTTATTCTGGTTGCTTGTAGCAGAAATCAGGACGGCTTGGTATTATGACAAAATTAGTTTTTGTCATCTCCCCATTAATTTTATTTATGTGGCTGTGCCAAAAAGCAGAAAGGAGATGCCCCCCCCAAAAAAAATGCTGCACTTTTGCATGAATTTATCAGAGGGGGAGCAGTGTGTCATGCCAAGTAAGTAAATAACACTACCTAAATTCAAATACATTATAAGAAACTGACCAATTTATCACTAAACAACTGCTGACATACTTGTCTGGTTCAAAAGCGACAGTTGGATATACATTATTTTACCTGTTTATCACTAAACAACTGCTGACATACTTGGCCAGCCCTCCATAGTGTTGGAATAAGTTGCTTTTGTGTTCAAATTGAGGCCCTTCCATCTTCCATTTTCAAAATACTAATATTAATGTCTTACTGAATAGTAGTAATACTTGAGGAATGGTGGTGTCATGAAGTTGCTTGGTTCTCATTGTTCATGATAGTGTTCAGGTAAAGGACTTGTTTACATATCCTTTCACTCTACAATGATAGTGTCAGACAATTTATTATAAAATCAGTTTGCTTTATATTGTTGGTACTCCGGCCGTGTGGGCTATGGAGTTGTGATCTCCGGCGTGTAGCCGTCGAGCCTGGTGGACTTATTGATTATATTCTATTATTACAGGTACTTATTGTAAGGCTATAAACCTAAGTTATAGCCAGTTTTTAGGGGAAACTTTGTCCGTTTATTTCCAAATTCTAAAAATGACTAACATCACTGGCCTGGGGTTAGTGTGTTACACTGTATATACTTTGCTATGTATAGAATTCTTTGTTTATGCCTATACAATAATTTATAGGAGAACGAGCATCAAAGAGAACCTGGTCTCTTGGAATGGTTTATGGAGACTCATCAGGATAAAGAAGGATTTTACCATGAACCGGCAACTAAGAAATTTGTGGTATATATATTTATATACTTATTGTAATTTACATAGAGTATGTCATTAATTAATACATACGTAAACAACATAATGATAAATGTTGGTATCTATGACCAATAATTTATATAAGATATTGCTATTGATATTGTCAAACGAAAGACGGGTGCTTCAGAACTGGTATTCTCTGAAGCCATAGTGCTGATTGAGACTTTTGCTTATCATAAGTTGATGGCACCTGAAAGTAGTGGGAGGGTTAGAGGAGTTGGATCTGGAGTAACCTCTACTCAACTTAATGCCAAACGTAATTGTCAAAGCAAATTGAACCTTCATATTCTAGCATAGTGAGTCTATTGCTAAACGTGGTTCAATCCTTATGCCAAGAGGTCACTTACTTGAAGTCTCAATGAACTGATGATGCGCGTGTTCTATCTCAGGTCATTTTTATTACTTTGCATTGAGTTGCCATGATTAAAAATAGATAATGAATACATGTACACTTTGGATAAGGTCGATTAGAGCGATGATGTTGAAGAGAATCGAAGGAATAACACACCCTTAGTTGGTGAACCCATAAGAGATAGTTTGACAGCCATGCCTACATTAGCTAAGAATAATGAGGTGTATATTAAGGATGCAAGTCAAATTGAAAATACCACTGTATTAAGGTATAAAGGTGGAGCTGCTCATACATCTAGGTCTCCTCATGTTCTAAACCAAGTGAGTTCCCATTCTGTATGCATATAAGTGTGGTCTTCTCATATAAAATCTTGTGTTTGGCCTTTTTTTTGTTTTAACATTGTCACACCTGATTTTGGTTATTTGCAAGTGAGTCAGCAAAGATGAAGTGTTGGAGGCAAAGATAACATACAGGTGCACGTGAAACAAAGCCACCACTCCTTTCTTATTTTCTTGCATTAGTTTCATGTTGTACCACTTGGGTAAAGATGACATTTACAATCATGACAGGTACAATTATGTTCTTATTAGCTATTTCGTCTTACAAAATCATATCATTATCTGACGACGAGTTTTATTTAGCCAAATTCTCTTCAAGGAGTTAACAAGTCATGTACAACTCAAATTGGCAAGAAACATATACGTGCGACAAATAGGATGGAAAATTCCACAATTGGCATGCCACGGCCCCATAATTTTGTAAATCAAGTAAGTCCTATTATTTTCTGCACATAAACATAGCATTATAGTATAATGTAAAAACCTTGCACAGTTAACTTTTCATTATTGAAGTTTCTTTTCAATTTGTAATTTTATGTAGTCATATGATCAAAACACATCTATGGGGGAAAATATGAATACTTCTGGTTGCTCAAATCAATCGAACATTGCTCAAAGGCTGAATTTTGACCAAAGAGAGCGGGTAAGACGTTAAGTAATTTTCATTTGAGCACTTTAAAGAGTAGACTTGGAAGTGAAATACTGCTAGTGTCTATTATTTTAACAATTCGTTGCATTTGGTAATTATTTAACTATTGTTTTCATTCAGCTGAAATGCATCCAGGGAGTTAGTAAGGGTGATCGCTTAACTTCTACGCCTTCACCTCTTTCAAGAGAACTTATGTGCTCTAAGGTAATTAATCCATATGCAACAACGCAAGTGCCTGTTTTTTTTTTTTTTTCTAATATGATATTTGTTAAATTGAAATAGATTATTTAACTTATTTGACTGTTTTTATTATTTTAAGGACAACTTTACTCACCGTAATCACTCATCATCTGAGGAGACGAATTGTTTGCCTCGTAACCTTACAAATTCGAAGAGCACTCTAGTTGAATTTGGGAATTGTAATGATGGTGTCGCCCCGAATGATGAGATTTCTAGAGATGGTTGTCGGAGACTTGTAGGAACTAAACATAATCAACATGCACAAAATCTGATCAACGGAAAAAGGAGGAAGGAAGTAGATACTTCTAATTTTCAGCCAAGTATCAATTTGTCTAAAAAGCAAGCAAATAAGACACTGCGCAATCAGGTAAATAATTGTTGAAAGATATCATGGATCGGACTCTATACTTCCAGTGTATTTCTACTCGTGTATGCATGTGATTTTCTATGTTTTTCTTATTTCAAGTATCCTCACCAAATTATTTTATTTGAATGAAACTCAAATGTGGTCGTGCTGAGATAGAAAACTTAGTCGATAAGGTGATCGTTGAAAATTCGGACACGATGAGAAGTTTTAGGGATCCAAAGAGAAGAGAGTTTGCTCATTGTTTTTTAGGCGGTATGTGGTATATAAATGCTTGTATATTCTTACATTTAATGTTTGATTTGTCGTTTACTTTGAGTTAACTAAGTCTAAAATTAAAACATCATTTATTGTAGGCCTATATTGAGGGTAAAAAGAAGGCAGACAAGGACTTATTGAGTAAGATTATTTATGAAAAGTTGTTCGCCACTATTCAGCAACTTGCAGGTAAGAGTATGCTATTCATCTTAATTTAGGATTTTGTGTGTCTTTAGACTTGATTCTGTTGAGTCTACATCTTAGTTAATCTCTTTAGTTATCTTTTCTAACTGTTAACTTTTTTTGTGTGTTTCAATTGTCTAACAGGTTGAATTTCTGGAGCTAATTAACATCTCTTAGTGAAGAAAACAAAGATGGAGATTTTTTAATACATTTTTGGACGTTAGTCATGTTTTCTAAGTGTAGTGTTAGGTAGTATATAGAGCACTAACATATTCAATTAGCTATGTCTACAATTAATTTTTGATTACGTTAGTCTTTGTTACTATGTCTATAATTAATTTTTTCCAGGCACTAACGTATGTATAATTTATTAATTGATGTTTGATCTAATTTAATTTGTTGCAGTTTGTTAATTTTATTCATTTATGTAGGGTGATGCATGCTGGTACATAATTAGTATAAAACTTGTTAATTAAAAAAAGAACCATTGTTTACAATTGTTCTATTTTTAACTTAATAAGTTTTATATTAATTACCAGCATTTTTTTAAAAAAACTTAGATAATTCTACTAACACTTTTAAGTGTGGGGAAAATTATGATTTCTTGCATCTTCCAAAGTGGGCATAGAGTATAATGGTCACACATAAATTGTGGATAATTAATACTTACTCTGCATTTATAAGTGTGGAAAATATAACTCTACCTGCATTTTCATTAAGTGTGGAGAACACTTCCACACACTTACCTTCCCCACAATTAGCCTAAGTGTGGGCAACTGCTGTTTCTACACTTATAAGTGTGGTTATTAGTAAAATTAAATGTGGAGGGAAGCAATCTTTTTTATAGTGCTTGCTGGAGATGTTGCTGGAGACACCATGGTCACACACCAAAAAACACAGAAACCCAAACTCTTATTGAGGGGGAAAGACGAAAATAGAGAGAAAGAAAGAGAGAGGATTAGACACCTAGAACAGAGCTTCAAAGTTCACCAACAATGGTGGGAACGCCATTAATGATGCTCCTAACATATCCAAAACAGGGGAAGCAAAACATATCAAAATAAATTAAACTTGAACCCAAAACACTACGATTGCAAGCTGAAAATCAGAAATGTCGACTCCAAATTAAAAAATCAAGCCTAATTAGATGAATTTAAAGCCTGAAATTATATCTAAAATCGAAAGGATGAAACAAAAATAGAAACCCTAAATTCCTAATAGTTCGAATTGAAACAACAAACCTAAAATTAAACCTCAGAAACTTAAACTAAAACCTAGAATAATACCTAATCGCCGCTGCCTCTAATTTAGAGCCGAACTTGGTCGGTTCTCAGCCGTCAATCTCACCCAGACATGGATGGTGAAGATGCTATCAGCTGGCGTGTGGCGCTGGCACTTGGTGATGGTGGCGATGGATGGACATGGTGGATGGCTGCGTGGTGTGGTGGATGAGCTGCGGGGAGAGAGAGAGAGAGAGAGAGAGAGAGAGAGAGATGAGTTCGCAGAGGGAGATAGACGATGAAGATGAGATGCTAAGGATGAAGGGGGGTCGGGATTTCTGTCTGGTGAGCCGAGAGAGGAGAAAGAATGCAAGGGATTAAAGGGGAGGGGGTAGGCATGTAAGGCGCACGTGGCTGGGGGGTGGGTAGATTTATTTAGGGTTTCCTTTGGCTAATATATTTAGATATAAATATTGAAATATTTTGGACAAATTACCTCATCAATATAATAAAAGTAATTATAAAAGTTCTTTTTAATTCCCCACACTTAATAAGTATAGGACTAGGTTCATAAATTACCCACACTTGTTATGTGGAATCGAGAAAACTATCAAATTTTATCATTTTTCTTCCCACACTTTAATTAAGTGTGGTGATATAAATACGGAAGGATGCATGATTTTTTGTAGTGATGAGAGATCTAGAATCTATTATACTTGTAGGTAGTTTAGCCATACCTGAAAAACGGAAGCGCGGATGTCTGGATCTTACAACTGCTTGACTGCTACCCACGAACTGGTGGCTACTAGAGTCACCAGTGAGCCACACTCCAAGCTCGGAACCTTAGAGATGGTTAGGCTGAGAGGGACTCAGAGAGAATTAGAGGGATTCGCTTACTATGTTGATTTTTGATTGTTGTGTTCTCTGTATCTAATCCACATACACATACCCCCTCTTATAGCTACATAATCCTGTAACTGATATCAGATTTAATGGTAGATTAACACATAATTAATCCCCTTGTAACTGCCGGATTAATGGGGTAATTTAATCTTGTGTGACCGTTACAGGTCAACAGCTCCCCCTCGGTCACACAGACCTTAAATCTCATATCTCTCCACCAACATATTCCCTCACGCTTCATACTGGGAATGGAGAGTGCGACCAAAACTGAACACATCGGTGTTATATTAAGTCACTATCTAACTGACATAACACTTCCAAGGAAAAACAATACCCTGAATCATTTAAGGACATCACCAATGGCATACACTGTCCTTTTATGCCTGATATATCAATTGATTATATACTAAATATAATCGCCCGGGCTTGATATGGTGATGGAAAATGATTCTTCCTTAGACAATTAGAATAGTCCATCTTAGCATAACTGCTTTTCTAATGTGCTCCGTTGGACCGTATATATCTTGTCGCTTGGATAACACATTAAGGTAGCAACATCATACTTAGACTTCATATTATAACTCTAAGTCCAAGGGTATTGCCAATGAGAGTCACACGGTGACAAGGTTAGGAAACTCACTTGTCACCCATCAAATAGGTCGACAACTAGCACACACAGTATGAGGGTGTGTCATGGCATAGGCCTAACCAAGCTGGGCATGTCACTCTTCTATGTCATGCGAATCGTAAGTCTGGCTCTTACTTAAAAAACCAACGTGAGTTACTAGATTAGCATACATAACGTTAATCATAACACTCAAGATTCGGCTATAAGGCTTCAATATGAAAACTCATTTCATATTCGACTCCCTCAAGTCTCATCTTAGTCTCACTAAGGCGACTATATTCTTCCATTCATACTCTCCTGATATGAGTAATCAATATTGCATATCTAGTGTCAATATGATTCAGTCTCATCCTGCCCGCTAATCAAGCGTCATGGCGATTGCCTGTGTGACAAGGCCAATCTGAAGCCTGGTGACATTACAATGTGCCTTGCAATGTACTCATACATTTATAAATATCTGAAAAGAAACATCATTCTTTATTTCATAAATATTCAACATAAGAGTACACATGTCCATCATACACTTAGATACATCCAAAAACTAAATCCTATGCAAACCTAAGCTCATCACATGAGCTTTAAAAGCGTCTTTAGGAATAAACTTAGTTGATAGATCAGCTATCATCCTACTTGTAGATATATACTTAATGGCAACTTCTTTCTCTTTTGTGGCGTTTCGGACGAAATGATAACGCCTCTTGATGTGCTTAGTCTTTCTATGGAACTTGGGATCCTTAGTAAACTGGATAGCAGTAGTATTGTCATGCATCAACTCTACAGGATCATCAACACCAGGAGTGAGATTGAGATCCTGGAGAAAATTCCTCAGCCATATTGCCTCTTGAGTGGCGAGGCAACAAGCAACATACTCTGCTTCCATAGTAGAAAGTGCTATGCAGTCTTGTTTCTTAGTGCACCAAGATATGGCTCCTCCACCTAGGATGAACGCATATCCTGAGGTAGATCTAAACTCATCTAAACCACCACCCCAATCAGCATCTGTATATCCTCTCAGCTTAAGATCCCCTCCTTGGTAGCAAAGCACAAAATCACTTGTACTACGTCGGTACCGAAAAATTCTCTTGACGGCTTGCCAGTGAGCAGACCCTGGGTTGCTTTGATAACGACTTACCAAGCCAACCGCATAACAAATGTCTGGTCGTGTACACAACATGGCATACATTAAACTGCCCACTGCACTTGCATAAGGAACGTTACTCATTCTCTCCTTCTCTTTGTCTGTCTTAGAGCACTGATCGAGACTTAAGGTTAGACCATTTTTAACTGGAGTGTCTACGGGTTTAGAATAATGCATTCGAAAGCGTTCCAAGATTTTATTAATGTATGCTTCTTGACTCAGACTAAGAAGCTTCTTGGAACGTTTTCGAGTTATTTCAACGCCTAGGACATACCTAGCCTCACCCATGTCCTTCATCTCAAAGACGGGGGATAACTACTGCTTAGTAGTTTGGATCATCTCCATGTTGTTTTCAGCCAACAGCATATCGTCAACATACAAAGTAAGAAACATAATCCCCTTTGTAGTTTTCTTGACATACACACAATGATCTTCAGAGACCATGTTTAAGCTAAAAGAAATAATGGCTTCATGGAATCTGAAATACCATGCTCTGGAAGACTTCTTAAGACCATGGATGGACCTTTTAAGACGACAAACTTTGTCCTCTTGACCTTTTGATACAAAACCAATAGGTTGATCCATGTAGCTCTCTTCTTCAAGGTTTCCATTAAGGAATGCAGTCGTTACGTCCATCTGGAATAACTCTAAATCCAGATAGGCAACCAAGGCTAGAAGCAGGCGAACAGAGGCAATTCTCACCACAGGAGAAAATGTCTCTTCATAGTCTACCCCCTCAATTTGGGTAAACCCTTTCGCCACTAAACGGGCCTTGAACTTATCGATTGTTCCATCAGCCCAACGTTTTATTTTGAAAACCCACTTGTTTCCAATCGATTTACGTCGGGAAGGAAGATCAATAAGTTCTTAAACCGTATTTCTCGCCATAGAGTCCATTTCATCCCTCATGGCTTCCATCCACTCTTTGTGGTTTGGTGAGTCAATAGCCTCTTGGAAAGAGGTTGGCTCCTCAATCTCTAAAGGAGTGCACAAGAAGATCTCCTCTTCGATTTGAAAATATCGTCGAGAGATTCTTCCGCGTTCACTCCTCCGGAGTTGAGGACCAGTGCTGGTGTACCCCACTGAGGAATTCCTCCCCCTATCTCTAAGAAGTATAGAATCCTCAACGGGTGGAGAATCACTCCTATCATGCTGAACAACGGGACTAACCTCATGTTCATTAATAGGAGAATGAGGACGAACCTCATGATCAACTTGAATCTGAGGACGAACCTCAGCATCAGGTTGATCAGGGTGATCCTCTCGATTAACCAACAACTATACATCTTGCCTACTATCCTCGGTGGTGCGGTGAGTACTAAAATCCTCCCCCTCACCGAGAGAGAGTTGGTCATCTAGCGGTAACTCATACAACGCTAGGTCGTTTTTGATTTCACCAATACTTGGGAACTCATCCTCAAGAAAATCCACATTACGTGAATCGACTTCCGTCATACCACCATTAGGGTGTTCACCATACATAACGTATCCCTTAGAATGTTCGGGATAGCGTACGAACACCATTTTGATGGCCCTTGGGCCAAGTTTCCCATGTTTATAAGTTGGGTTGTGTACATAACCAGCCAAACTCCATGGGCGTAAATGGTCTAAGGAGGGCTTTCTGCCATGCCATAACTCATGTGGAGTGGTGGATACGCTCTTATTCGGCACACGGTTAAGGATGTAAGCTGCCGTAAGCAGCGCATCCCCCCAAAAACTAATTGGGAGATTGGCGTGTGCCATCATTGACCTGACCATGTTAAGCAATGTGCGATTCCTACGCTCTGCCACACCATTTTATTGTGGAGTGCCAGAGATCGTGAGTTGTCTACGTATACCTTTTTCCTCACAAAATTCTTTGAACATATACGAGAGGTATTCACGACCTCGATCAGTTCGAAGAGTCTTAACTCCCCGATCTAACTGGGTCTCAACCTCAGCTACAAAACGTTTGAACACATCAAATGTTTCATAGCGATGTGATAATAGGTACACATACCCATATCTTGAATAATCATCTATGAAAGTGAGGAAATAGAAAGCCCCATGACGTGCTTTCACATTCATGGGTCCACAAATGTCAGAGTGAATCAGCTCTAGAGGGCTTGACGCCCTTGAAGCCTTACCAAAAGGCTTCGCAGTCGCCTTGCTAGCTAAACATGACTCATATCTAGCTAACTTAATCTTAGTGAGCTGGTCTAAGAGACCTTCTTTAGCTAGCCAACTCATCCTGTCTTGACCAATATGGCCAAGCCTAGCATGCCACTTAATCGATTCTAAATCGGAATCTAAAAATAAGACAAAGACTGAATGAGAATTATTATAAGATTCATCTAAATTAAGTACAAGAAAATCATTCCTTAGTGTAGCGTGACCAAACACATTGCCACCATACAAAATGTTCAAACCATCATGACAAGAAGAAAAACCAAAATCGAATTTCATTAAAGAAACTAAGGACAAAAGACAAGTCCACACCCCAGGTGCGTAGAGAGCATCAAACAGGAGCAACTTATTTCCTCCTTTCAATGTGAGCCGGTACGTTCCAACACCTAGAACATCTTCTTCACTGCCGTTTCCTAGCACGACAGATTGTGAACCCATCGGATAGCGGTGAAAGTCCACAAAGTCAGCTTTGTCCCGAACTATATGTTTGCTTGCTCCCGTATCTACAATCCAATTAGGAAAGGATTTAGTAACTAATGCATGGAAACATACATATAATTCAGGAGAGTGAGTGGAGAAAGGTACCTTCTTTGGCTCAGGATAATCCCGAGCGTAGTGACCTTTCTTGCCACAGTTATAGCACTTCACATGCGCTATTTTTGTCTCTCCATTGCCTTTGGCCTTTTGTTTCTTAGCCACACCAGCTTTTGGCCTACCTTTCTGAGGGGGGCGGGAACCTCTCTTGAACTGCCTACCTCTAGTGTTCTTGTTGCTTTCAGGCCTATTGCCCTTGGCGACAAGAGCCACATTGGGAGTCCCGAACATTTTCAGGCGCTCCTTCTCCATTTCGAGGTGGGTTGTATCTGACCAAAGGTTTTCAAATGATTAGAATGAGTCAAGGCCGTCTTGACCTGTTCCCAATGTGGAGGTTCATCAGGGAGAGCCCGAATCACATTCAGGACTTGCTTCCCCTTAGAAATGTCTTTTCCTGTTGCCTTGAGATCACGAATTATGCCACTCATAATCGTAAATGCTCGACCACAGTTCAACTAAAATCCATTTTATAGTTCATCCATTTCAATTGCAAGGTACGTAACCTTGTTTCGGATGTCTATCCAAAACAGATTTTGAGTTGGTCCCACATATCCTTAACAGTGGGATAAACTTCAAATTCGCCAATTAGATCGTCATGCATACAATACAACATTGTAAAGCGTGCTCTACGATCTTTCTTGACCCAGTCTTGGTAGGCTTGTAGACTTTCTTGATGCTGCACAGTAGTAGTATCAATAGGCTTACCATCTGTATCCTTGTCAGATGGTGGAAACTTGGCTACGGTCAAGTGTTCCAACAAGTCTTTTCCTTCCAGAAGATATTGAATCTTCCGTTTTCACATGTCATAGTTAGAACCATCTAACTTTTGACTAGTGGACAATTCAGTGATTATTGCGTTGTTAGCTGCCATATCTACAAGTATTAAAAGATGGACATTAGGCACATTACTCTAAGCAATTAAATTATTATAAATTTCATCATTGATGTCATATGATCGAAAATTTCACCAAGCTTATAATCATCTCATACAATCATGAATTAGAAATTTAAATAATTTAATCACAAAATTTTCCATAAGAGCTCAATCATATGGACGATCATAAAAAAAATAATTAAACAAATTAGCGTTTACACAAATATCACACAGATATTATACCATGTCAAGCTAATTCATATTGGTAATAATGACTTGCATATAAAACAAATTCATATGTCATTATTAACCAACTCATATGTTGTTTGAAATATAAAACAAATTTATATTTCATTTAGACATGTGATTAATATTAAACGCATTAATATTATGGGTATCATTATTAGTTGAAATATAAAACTAATTCACATTTCCATTGGCATAAATATAATACCAATTTCATATATTCAAAACTAATTTGAACTATATGAACATGAACCACATGTCACAAAAATGCTATAAAAATGTAGCCCAAGACATTTTCTAAAAAAAAATGGCCTATTTTTTTTTTAATAAATAACAAAAATGCCAAATCAAGGCCATTTAAAGCTGATTTTCTCCAACCCTCTGCTCTATCTCTCTCTCTCTGGTTCTTAAACTCTGTGCCTCTCTCCAGAATTGTCTAACCCACAGCTCTCTCTTTCCAGAGAACTCACCTCTCCCTCTGTGGTTCTCTAATTCTCTGCCTCTCTCCGGATTCTGCTGATTCTCGGCACATAGCAGAGACCACCATGGCCAGTTTTTGTTCTGGAACCTCAACGGTTCCATGGCAGCCATGGCCGTCTTCTTCGACGCCGGACACCACCGCTGGCCACCACCACCACCCAGATGATGGTACAGCCCCCCTTAGTCGCCTTCAAGAACTCCATCCCTGGCTCAACCACCAACCGAAACAACCCAAAGTCTACGCCGGTGAGAAGATTGGACGCCGAAGTTTCAATTGACGCCATCCACTCACCCAACGCGCCTTCACTGTGACGGCGCGTGACCTACACGCGTGGCCGCGACGGGTTTATTTGGTTGGATTTTGGCCGGAATTAGTAGATCGGGGGCCGATTAAGGGTTTAGGAGGAAGAAAACCACTCAAAAGGGTTTTCGTCAGCGGGGCGTGACTTACACGCACCACCCCTCCCACGGCATTGCTGATGGGTCAGGTAAGTTCCGTTCCACCCTTCTTTTTTTTTAGGGTTTGTCTGGGCATGAGAGAGGGTCGTGAGGTTCTGGGTTTGTGTCTGGGAGGTCGGGAACAGACCCAGGATCGGGTCTCGTTTATTTCTTTAAGCAAATGAAAAAACAAGAGTTCCAAGCATGATTCATGTACAAAACTGAAAAACTTGGATTTTTATGAGCATACAGTTCGTATATATCTTGACATGAAAAATTAGAACTGAATGTATCATGTCCTGGCATAACCAAAATATAAACACACAGTTTGATTATTGATTATGGTCGAGACATATTCCTGTAGAGAGATTAGCATTTTGATACAATTTACGAAGACAACCATAATTATATGCTTATTTGAGGTATTCTTGCTAATTCACACAGAATTAGTTTAATCTGAGCATAAATAACATATTATCAAATGTGGCATTATCGCATGTGAGCATGAACAAATTAACAAATCGTATAAACACATAGTGTTGCATATTCAGAATCATGCTCAATCATAAATAATTATTTTCGGGGCTAGCAACGAGCAAGTGTGACTCTGATACCACTGTAGGTAGTTTAGCCATACCTGAAAAACGGAAGCGCGAATGTCTGGATCTTACAACTGCTTGACTGCTACCCACGAATTGGTGGCTACTGAAGTCACCAATGAGCCACACTCCAAACCCGGAACCTTAGAGATGGTTAGGCTGAGAGGGAATCGGACAGAATTAGAGGGATTCGCTTACTGTGTTGATTTTTGATTGCTGTGCTCTCTGTATCTAATCCACATACACACACCCCCTCTTATAGCTACGTAATCCTGTAACTGATATCAGATTTAATGACAGATTAATACATAATTAATCCCCTTATAACTGCCGGATTAATAGGGCAATTTAATCCTGTGTGACCGTTACAGGTCAACAATACTATTTCTTGAAAAGTAGATATGCTAATTTAATGCAAACTTTGTGGGGGAGAAACGTTATTCACAAGAAGAACAACACTTGAAGAATGGGAACAATTGAAAACCGGAGTTCACTACTAAATGTAATCAATGCCATAAACAATGAACAAAACACAAAACAGCATAATGAGACAAACACACATTGTCATATAATTGTGGAGTAAAATATAACTATTAAGACGATCGTATCTCACAATTGGATAAACTATACTCTCAAATTACATGACTCAAAAAGATAAAAAAAAAAAAAAAAGAATATTATGAGACACCAATTAGAGGAAAGAGAAAAAGCAAGGGACTGGAAACAAACAAAAATGACCGTTCCCGACCCTCAGGTACCCAACAAATGGAGTTGACGATCGCCGTTTCCTTCGATTTCGTGAAAGGTAACCGCTAGGGGGCTCAGCTGAGCTGTGCAAATGGAGTTGACACTCTCAGTTTTATTATTCATGAAATTTGGAATTACTCTCAGCAAAGGTGAACCACATATTAGAGGCTTCATGAAACTTGGGAAAATTGATTTATTATTGTGGGCCACGTTAACTTATTCTATCAAAATTTAAGGTCAAAAATTAAGAATAGCGTTAGCGCCTGCAAATTTCATGTGCAAGCGTTCTATTTTTTGAGGCTTTCTAAAATTTTATAATACCAATTAATTTTTAGGAGTTTTCATATTATAATTTAAGGATTTTTATACAAAATTATGACAAAAATTTCCATCTAAAGGGTGCCAAGGGCCCTGGAACCTTCAATGTAAATGCCCTGCGGATAACTTCCCCCAACTTTGCAGTCTGCTTCTGTGTACATCAACCTTTAGTACATAGCTCAAACGATTCCTATAACATATTTTGCCTTGAGGGAAAAAAGTTTTCTAGAACATACTAAGCTCCTACGCATATGGGTATACACATTTAGAAGTCACTTAAACATATGGAAATTAAAAGATCTATATGTAACATTTACATAAGAAAAAGAAGTTGTCATGTTATGTTTTAAGACTCTATACTTTTTCAAGTATAATGCATTTTTCCTACATTCAATTGTTATCAAAAGATCACCCTCATTTCAGTGCTCTGATAGATTATGGGGCACGGGCTATATGGGCTTCAAACATCAAAGCGGAACAATGAGAATGTCAAGCATATTGGGCCGGCCTATACAGTATGTACGCCTTATAGGGTTTTTTTTGGGTTTTTTTTTGGGGGGAGGGGGGCGACGTAGAGTAGAATTTCAGCTCAATTGCAAGGTTAAACATATTTTTATAGACTTCACAAGTTGAATTATACAGAAAATACTCAAAGCTCTTATACTGTAGTAAGATAAGTAAGTTTTCACTAGACGAAACTGTTTATTTTGACTTCTTACTGATCTTAGTTCTCCAATTAATTAACACTAATTTATCGCGTTGACAGGAACGCATCCTAAAATACTGACCATTGCTTTTTAGTCTACAACTTGTACATCATGTTTTCTACTCTATATACTAGAAGAAACTCTAAAACATTTATTTGATTTTAGAAAGTTTGATAAATTGTTTGTCTGTTAAAGTTCATCTTATTACTAATGTTGGATTGCTCTTTAACATTAGAGACTATGCCAAGCCAAATAGTAGTTTCACGACTTCTCCGTGGGTCAACAGCTCATTCTACTTTTTAGTATTTATTTTTATTTTTTTTAATTTTTTCTTGGTGTTGGAAAGTTCGCTAAGAGCTCAAAGGAGTGTCTTTGGAGATTATAATTTTATATTTGAAAGTTCTGCAAAAATGCACCAAAAAGAAAAAGAATAAAAAACTATGAGGTCCTGTAATTTACCATTAAAAGGAAAGAAACAGAGTAGTTGGCAATTATTTGCCACATGCCCCAGTATCGATTTGATAATGCAAAGGCACTATCGATGATTTCGGTGATTTTGACGCTCTAATGTCGGGGTCGGGCCCTGGAGAGAAAGGTATGGTGGGTGGCTAGCCAAAGCGGATATGTCCACGAAGTTCAAGTTATCCACAAAATTTAAGCCAACAAATTCATATATTTTACAGACCCCACAATGCAAGACTATCAACAAAAGTGAATTCGTCAAGGGATTCCTATCTTTCCTTCATCTATGGATTGGGATATAACCAGAACCCATTTTTGCACCACACCCCCACAAAAGACCCTATCATGGAAGCAACATTATGGCTACTCCCAATCATCTCACTTTTAGTAGCCCTTTTCCTCGTGCAAAAACTTTTGATGAAGAAGTCAGATAAATTCCGGTTACCTCCCGGTCCCTCAAAGCTGCCGGTCGTCGGAAATCTCCACCAATTGGCAGCGAAGAACATGTCTCCCCACCACCGGCTCCGGGAACTAGCTAGGGTGTACGGTCCTATCATGCACCTTAGACTAGGAGAAGTCCCCACCCTGGTGGTTTCCTCTGCCGATGCAGCGAAGGAGGTGTTGAAAAACCACGATATCAGATTCGCTAACCGTCCGAAGTTGATGGTGGGGAAGATACTCTTCTATAATTTCTCTGATATCGGCCTCTCCCCCTATGGGGAGTACTGGCGGCAGCTCCGGAAGATCGCCACCCTTGAGCTTTTTACCGTGAAACGAGTTCAGTCATTTCGACATGTTAGGGAAGAAGAGGTCTCAAAGTTCATCAAGTCCGTGGCTTCAGAAGCTGCGTTTGGTTCTGTTGTCAATCTTAATGATAAACTTTTCGGTCTTCTATTTAACATCACCTCAAGGTACCTCCTTTTCTCTATAACATCAAGTCATTTCGACATGGTCTTGTAATTTATTTCTATAACGGTGGATGGGTATATCCCTTTTTTTTAAATCCTATTTAATGCTGCCCAAGAGAGCAAATAATAACCAAGTCCCAAGTGATCTGTTGAGGTTTGCAAGAAGTCAGTAGGATAAACCTATGCCAAACGAGCAGTGGTGGATCTCTGTGGAGTTTTGGGGTGTCTATGGACACTCCTAACTCAAAAAAATTCTAATGAGCTATATTTTAAAGGGGGTTAGATTAGTATATATAAAAACTCTTAAAATGAGTAGTTTAATAGATGAACATCCTTATTCTATATGTCTAGATCAGCTACTATAAACAAGATATTACCAAGACAACTGATTTGACGTAGTTGGTAGCGAAATACATCGGATTACACAGCTACATATTTGAGATGTACGAGAGAAAACAGGCTATAATATAATTGCTTTAGGGGTCTAATTACAAATAGTATGATGCTCTTTATGAACATGGGTGCAATACTGATTGTCTTTTATATTTATAACTTTTGCCTTACTTTCTACGTTCTTTGTCACTAGGATTGTTTTCAGTCGAGAAGGTGAAGATCAGGATGCATTTAGGGTATTTCTATCAAATTTGGTAGATGCTCTCGCTGGTTTTTCTATTGCAGACCTTTACCCATCCATCAAATTACTGGAGTCAATGAGTGGCTTCAGAAAGAAGCTCCAGGAAATGATTAAGGAATCCGATAGGATGCTTGATCCTATAATTAAAGATCACCTATCTAAGAAGAGACAAGGCAAAGCAGAGGAAGACTTGGTGGATGTTCTTTTGAGATTTCAAAAAGAAAATGAGAGCACAAATATGCCATTCTCCTTGACTACCAACAACATCAAATCAGTTATCTTGGTAAGACTATTACATATTTTAATTTGTAGCACAAACTAAAGGAGTGCGCACATGTATTACTACAATTAGTGTTTTCACTGATATCCCAATGCGTTCATGTAAACAAAAATTTAGTCTATTAGACTGAAAACAACTGCTTGCAAGGAAATAGGTTTTGCAACCCACCCTCAAAGTTTAGAATGTCTTTCTTTTTTTTTAAGGTCGTATAATCACTCAAGTATTGCGTTAATTGCCTACGTATGCACATGCAATTGTACATGCTTCCCATGTTAACGACGCATATCATGATCACTGGATAGTTAGATCTATGTTGACAACCCAGCGAGTATGAATGTAAAGCCTCATATATTGAAATATACATGTATAATGTGCAGGAGATCTTTAGTGCAGGAAGTGAGACAAGTTTCTCAACAGTAGAATGGGCTATGTCGGAGTTACTGAGGAATCCGAAAGTCATGGAAAGGGCACAAGCTGAAGTGAGGGACGTCTTTAAAAAAAAAGGAATAATCGGTGAGTCAAGCCTAAATGAACTCAAGTATTTAAAGTTGGTCATTAAGGAAACTCTGAGGTTGCACCCTATTGTACCTCTTCTGGTCCGAAGAGAATCCACTGAGCATTGCCAAATTCATGGATATGATGTACCTCCAAAGACTCGACTCATGGTGAATGTGTGGGCCATTGCTACGGATCCCCAGTATTGGGAAGAACCTGAAGTGTTTAAGCCTGAAAGATTTGAAAGATCTTCCATAGATTACAAAGGAACCAACTTTGAGTTTATCCCATTTGGTTCAGGAAGGAGAATGTGCCCTGCTATAGCATTTGCTCTGGCAAATATAGAGCTTCTGCTAGCTATGATGTTATACCATTTTGATTGGAAGTTGCCTGCAGGAATGAGGCCTAATGACTTAGACATGGATGAATCATTTGGTATTACCATAAGAAGGAAAAACGCACTGTGTGTAATTCCCATGTCTTATGCTTTCTCTTCCGGAATGTGACGAGGTTACATCTTAAAGCCAACATAAGATGCATTAATCTATGATGTTAAACTTTCTATAAGACGAATATGGTTGAAGTTATGTAGTCTATATTTAGTCATAATATTTGGCCCATATGGGACATGGTATCGCTTTACTATGTTGTAAATGCTGTGGTGTACGTGTTTCCTATCGATAAATGATGTATTTTGTTTCTCAATAAATGGGGCCCCCTACTTTGTACCAACACCGAGTAAAGGTACACTATATTGAAGACATGGCAAATGTGGGGACCTAGGATAGCATAATCAACCATGTTCGAAAAGTGCGCGCTTTGGAAGATAGCGAATAAGATATTGAAGAATCTGATTGATCGTCTATTAAGATCATATTGGAATATGCTTTGGAAGAGAACGATACCAAAAATTGACGTTTAGAGGGCAGACTTCCAAGTCAGCCTCTATAGACTCCTAAGTCATCAAAGAACATACAGACTTTCAACTCACTCATGTTAGACTTCAAGCCGTCCAAACTCAAAGAATTTTAAGTCAGCCTTTATAGGCTTCTGAGTTGATGAACTCTAGGACTTCCAAGTCAGCTTTCACAAACACCTAAGTCATCAAACTCTCAAAATTCGAAGCCAATCATACAAACTTCGAATTCAAGCTTGAGAGACCTCGAAGTCATCAAATCTCGTAGACTTTCAAGTCAAACTGCAGGACTCCTAAGTCATCAAATTTCATAGACTTCTAAGTCGTCAAACTCTCACAAACTATCAAGTCATCAAAGTTTCAGACTTCTAAGTTAGCAAAGTAAGGGACTATCAAGTTATTCAAATTTAAGACTCCTGAGTCATCAAATTTCATAAACTCCAAAGTTGTCACATTCGAAGATTTTCAAGTCAATTATATTAAACTTCCAAGTCAACAAACTCTAAGACATCTAAGTCAGCGTAACTATATGCTTGATAAAGACTTTCAAGTCACTCCTCAAGACTATCAAGTGACAACAACTTCAACTCTTAACTCACCCTTAAGACTTCCAAGTCCAAACTTCTAGATTCTCAAGTCATCACAGACTATCAAGTCACCCACAGGATGCTCAAGTTATCAAAATCAAAGACTTTCAAGTCGCCTAAAGACTATAAAGTCAACAAAATTACAAACTTTGAAGTAAATTCAATGACTCTCAAGTCATCAACTACACAAGCTCTCAAATGATTAAAGTTTAAAGATTCTCAAGTCATCTAAGTTATAGACTCACAAGTCAAACAGAGTTGTTGACTCTTAAGTTATCGAAGACTTTCAAGTCAACCTTACAAACCCTCAAGTCATTGATGTAACAGACTCTTAGATCTTCAAAGTCAGACATTAAAGTACGAGACTATCAACTCAGTAAAATTCAAGACTTTTAAGTCATCAAATTACGAAGACTTCCAAGGTGTAAAACTCTTAGACCTTCAAGTCACCAAATCTTGTGGACTTCTAAGTCGAATTTTTAAGACTTCAAAGTTGTTTCTTGAAGACTACTAAGTCAACAAAATTACTGACTCTCAAGTCACCAAGTGGACTCTCAAGTTATCAAAGTTCAAGTCTCTCAAGATATCAAAATTAAAAGACTACCAAGTCGTCAAAGCTCTAGACTCCAAAATCAAGAAAGTTCTAAACTCCAAGTTATCAAAGTTGATGACTCTCAAGTCTTCAAAGTTTAACCCTCCTAAGTTAAAAAAATTGTTGACTCCTAAGTCACTAAATAGACTCCCAAGTCATCAAGTTCAAGATTCTCAATCATCAAAGTAAAAGACTATTAAGTCATTTTATCAAAGGTGTTGACGCGCAAGTCACTAAGCACATTTTCAAATCATATAAACAAACTTCAAACGACCACCAAATTGTTGCAAACTTTTAGAACGCCTTCAAGTTGGGGGAAATAGTAAGATCGCATCCTCCTTCACATTAGCAATATAGGTGTTTTCCTTTAAATTCGCAGTCTTTTACTTCAAGTTGGGCACTACCAATAGTCATCTGCCTTCAAGTAGCAACCTCTTATTTCAAGTTGATTCCTGGCTTTGAAAATTGAACTCACTTCATTTTATGATCGGAGGAGTCGCAAAGTCAAGCTTTCGGTATTTGATCGGAAGGGGCATATTTTTCTTATCTGACCGGAAGAGTGAAGCGTCTGTCTAATCAAAAGGGTCAAATCTGCATTGTATGACCGGAGGAGTCAAGCCTCTGTATGATCAAAGGAGTCAAGTCTGCACTGTCTGATCAGATGAGTCACCTTTGCTGTCTGATTGGACAAGTCATGCATCATTTGTCTGATCGAATGAGCCAAATTGTTTCTTTCTGATCAGGACAGTTGCCTTCATTATCTGATTGGATGAGCCAAGCCTTCTCTTTCTGATCGAAAGAGTCGTCTTTGTTGTCTGATAGAAGAAGTCAAAACTCTGTTGTCTGATCAGAGGAGTCTAAATATCTTTGCTATCTGATCGTAGGAGTCAAGCCTTTGTTGTCTGATCGGAGGAATCAAACTTCTGCTTTCTAATTGGAGGAGCATGCCTTGATTATCTAATTGGAGGGGGCACACCTTCATTGTCTGAATGTGTTCGCTGTCTAATTAGATGAGTAATGTCTTCACTATTTGATTAGAGGGGTTATGCCTTCACTATCTGAGTGGAGAAGTCATGCTTCGCAATCTAATTTAAGAAGTCATGATAAGAAGGAATAAGTCCAAGTCGACTTGAGGAGTCTCATACGAAGAATCGAATCTGCGAGGAGAAACGATTCTTAAGTCTCAAAAGTCGACTTACTTTACAATCTAAATGGAGGAGTTGTGATGACAAGGAGGAAATTCAAGTCAACTACAACTAGATTAAGTGAGGGAGTCTCCTACGAATAATTGAATCTGTGGGGAGAAACGATCTTCATTTTTAAAGTCAACCTTACTTCGCAATCTAATTGGAGGAGTTGCGGTGGAAATGAATAAATCCAAGTCGACCCCAACTAGGTTAAGTGAGGGAGTCTCCTGCCAAGAAAAAGGAAAATCCAAAACAAAAAGACCAAAAAGGAAAATAAAAAAATTAAAGTGAAAAAAAGGCACCGTTTTGTCTTGGCATTGGCAGCAAAAACGACACAAAAAAGTAACCAATTATGCTAAAGTGTTGATCACTTCAAATCAACACTCTGCAGAAATTTTGATCCAACATCCGCAAACTTTAGGAAGAACGGCATTGTGGCTGCTTGCGTGTGTTCTCTCTACTTACACTCGCCTATTCTCATCCAAAAAAGACCTTCGCTGTCAACCCAAAGAAAGTGGAACCAAGGAAATGAAAAGTGGTAGAGTAGCGAATTGAGTTCAAAGGGGAGAGATGAATGAATTGATAGCAACCTGAACAGCGAATTTATAGTAGTTGTGGAAAAATTTATTGATAGAATTTTATCCAAATTTGTTGATAAAATTCTATCCCTCTGGGTTGTTGATAGAATCTTTCACAAATTGTTGATAAAATTTTATCCTTTTAAATTATTGATAGACTTTATCATAGATTGTTGATTGAATTCTATCCCTTTAAATTATTGATAGAATTTATCACAAGTTATTGATAGAATTTTATCTCTAAATTGTTGATAAATTTTATCACAAGTTGTTGATAAAATTTTATCACAAATCTACAAGTAGAATTATCTTTAAAAAATCAGCATGAATTATCTACCAAGTCGGCAAGTTATTTGGCCAAAAAAAAGGAGGCGGCCCACAAAAAAAAAAAAGAAAGATCTGATTTTTAGCATCTTCTAATTTTTTGAGACCTAACCACTTCAAACACACAAAAATTTATGCCTGACTCTCGAAGGGGCATTTGTAGGAGGCAAAATTTTTCTAACAAATCACATCGCGCCATGTGTAAAAATAAACTAATTTTTATTTGACCAATGAGGAGCTGTCATGTGTAAAATGGACTTTGTCAGATCCATTTGAATGAAGTTAAATTCCAGCCAATTAGAATTTCTCATGTGTCATTAGTGATGCAATACATAGTAATTATTTTTTATTTAAAATACAGAGATAATATCAAAATTATGGGCCTCAACCCAAAGCTCATCTCAAATCCTAGCATGAGAGCCTATAAATAGGAGTTCTCCCCCTTATTCTCAGAGATAGCTTAGCATTTCGCATTCTCTACCACCTCCAGAGCTTAGACTATAACCGACTTCCAGCTACCAAGCAATAAAGATCAAAGTTAGCTAGTTCAACATCTTCTGCAACCTCAAATTGAAGTCTACTTCAGAGTTCTTCATCTAGTTCATCGATCGAAATCAAGCAACCTTGCTATCACATCGATTAATCTGGCCAACTGCAATCAAGATTCAGCATTGCAGAAGTTAGAAGCTCAGACTGCAAGTGACATCCAGCTACCAAGTGAGAAAGATCAAAACTTGCAAGCTTCAAAATCAGCAATCAACCACTTGCAAATCAAGATCAAGAATGGTTTCGGAGCTCTTCAGCTGATTCTACATCAACCATGATCAAACATCACAGCATCGGAAGACTCAGGTTACTAGGAGATTGAATCAGAAGACTATTTCATTGTATTCCATTTAGATATTGTACCCATACATGCAACATTAAAACAAAATTAAATTTGTTTCTCAATTTCTTGTCTAATTTGTTTTAGGTTTGAAATTTGTGTTTATAAGTACATTTCAATTATCTACTTAATTCGGATGAGTTCCTACTTAATAGGAATTAAATGAATATGTATTGACCATTAACACTTATCTATGTTACTAATATATTGCGCAAATAACATATTGTATGATCTCTTAACAAATGTAGATTCAAGTGATTTGACATTTATTTACCTTAGTCAATGTCTCTGATTTCAGTCCTGCAATTGAAGAAAATTTATAATAAGAGAATTCTACTTCTTTGAGGCTAACATTAGATCGACTCTGATAATAGAACGCTAAGAAGGCCCCTCAAAAAAAAAAAAAAAAAACAGCATGATCTGAATATTATTTTGCAATAACTTGATGTCCTTTGGTTATTTTCTAAAGAAAAAAATGCATTTTCCATAGATCTCCTTTAAACATGATAGATTAATAAAAAGGGAAATTTTTGTCATAAATTAGTGCCGTTATTTGGTTTTTGGATGCTGTCATGATGTCAAATTATAGTATAAGGTAATAATACCGCAATTATTTAAGCTATAAAATTTGCGAGTTGCATCCCCAATTAAGTTATATTATTTTTCTTTTGTTTATGCTATGCCCAAGCATCACTAACTAGATCTTAGTAATTCGACCATCTAGGGGTCTGCTCTCTTCATTGAGAAATATGGGTTGGTAAATGGGTGAAATTGATTGAGATTGATAAGAGTGAGTTGAAGCAGGTTAAAGTGAATATTTTTTTATTGAAATATGTTGAAGTAAGTTGAAGTGGGTTGAATTGTTTTTTGTATGATGGATAAAAGTTGGTTAAAATAGTAAAAATAGGATTGAAGTTGGTTGAAGTAGCTTGAAGTTGGTTGAAGTGGATTGAAGTTGGTTTTTTTTTTTTAATTGAAGTTCATAAAGTGGGTTAAAATATATTGATGTATGTTGAAGTTGGTTGAGGTTGATAAATATGAATTTACCAACGAAAAAAACAGAGCCTAAGCAGAGCAATTTCTCTAAACTGTCAACTCAATTTCAAGATGACACATACAATACTTTTTTGCCAACAAAATTTTTTCTATTATAATTTCTTTCGCATCTATTTAGATAATAAAAAATAAGTAATATTTAATTGTGATCTACTAATTTACTACTTTTAGACTCATATTATGTTAAGTTGTGCAAAATGTAGGCCATGAATTTTGGTCTCCTCTATAATACTTTACTATTACACTATTCAAATCAAAACTAATAATTTGGTGTTGCCAGCACAAAGACAATGAGAGGGCAATAAATTGAGTCCTTAGTTGTAAATTGAAAACGCATCCTGACTCTCTAACTTCTTAGTACTAGCATTTAATTAATTTGGGGGGGGGGACTGTTTGCTTCACGTTTGCGTCTCCTTGATTGTGAGGAACGATAGACGAGAGAAAACCGACTAAGGAGTGCTAATTATTACGTCGTTTCGGTCTTACAGAATGGGTAATACATCCTTTTGAGAGCCTGTTTGGTGAAAAAAATTTAAATCGAAGGGATTCCGGATTTGAATCATGCAGAGTTGGATATGGAATTAGAATTTTGGACCCAGTTATTTAGTAAAAATTGAAATGGAATCACGTTCCAGTCCTTACTGTTTGGTGAGCAGTTTTGGAATGAAATCAACTCTGTTTTTATTTTAGAAATATTTTATGCAACTATGAATTATTATTTTAACTTCCATTATTTTGCTTTGTTAAAAATGAAGTTCTAAGGAGTTATTTCTAAACCATTTGAGAGTATTTGATTTAATTGTAATTTTTTAAAATAATTATTTTGTACTCCTTTTCCCCTTTTTTTTTCTTGGTCAACATGTACATAAACCTAGAGCAATATAATCTAATAAACTAATAAGCATTACACATCAACCACAAACATAATTAATATTGAAAACAAATATTCACACATGAGTTTCATCTTCACCTTCTACAACTCACATAAGAAGATGACATCTAAAGCCCCCCTAAAAAAAGAAGCACAAACTATGTGTAGGAACAGAAAATTTAATGATAAACATCATGTTATAAAAATAAATATAAATTGATTATTTAGGTCAGCCCATTTAATTAATTTAATTTATCTAAATAAATTCGGTCGAATCGACTACCAAGTCAACAATCAAATTGACTATTAAATAGCTTGTCAAATGGACTAACAAGTCAAAGAATCAACGATCCAAAAAGGCGAATAAGTCGCAAATCCTAGTAAAGAGACGGGGTTCTTTCCCTATAAATAGAGTAGTACTTCCTCCTACTTGGAGGCCAAACATTCATTCACTCCTTCTAGATTTCAGAAGAACTCACAAGAGCTTAAAAATTTTTCTCTGGTAGAAGGCAACAAGTACTCTAAAAACGTGTCATCTACTTGCAGAGATTAAACTCATCTCGATTGAGATGAAATCTCTTAGGCCCTCTTTCAAGATCAACTTCTTTCAAATTCATTTAAAAGAAGTCAAATCAACCAACTTCATCAAGATTCAAGCCAATTGGTCTTCTTTCAAGTACAAGTTGAAGATCGAATTACAGGAATTATTTATTACGCATGTAACGACTGCATAGAGATTGTACCCATATATTCTGAAATTAACACAAATTAAATTTATTCATTTTACTTGTCTTATTTATTTTAGTCACGAAATTTGTGTTTACAAATTTTTGATACGCCTGCTGGGACTTCTCCGTCTCTCATCTCTTTCTCCAAGAAAATAAGTTCTGCACTCCTTTGAAGAAGAAATGGCTCCCAAAAATGCCATACTTCAATCTTCGAAGAAGGAAACTATCGGATCTATATCTAAAAGATCTGCAAAGACTAGTATTGCATCTGACATTTGAAGCACTGGAGTGATGACTAGAAGCATGACTAAAGTTGCTACCTCCATCACCCCAAAACAAGAAGACTCCAACTTTACATGCAAAATTCAAAAATTTTGCTCCAGTTTACCAGCTGATAGAGTCAATCAAACATTTTTCTCCCTAATTTGAAGATAAAACCTTTTGCTGTCTTCAATATGAGGAAGTACTCTACCCTGTGTGCTAGATGAATTTCAAGCCTACACCAATAATGTCTTCCAAAGTTTCGATTAGGAAGATGATGACTATGATAGTAGCAATTCTTCACCAATATTGTCAAGGGATTCACTTTTCTCATAAGTTGAAATCGAATCCTATGACACTATCTTTATGCCAGTCATGATGACAAAGGTTATCAACTTAGAGGAAGAATCGGCAAATATGAAGGCGGCTCTGGAAAGACTCTCTAAGGAGAGCAAAGAAAAGGATGCTCAAATTAAGCAACAAAATAAACAGATTACTAATTTGAAAAAGAAGCTGGAAAAGCAATCATCTAAATCCTCAAACAAAGACTCATGCGGTGAAGATTCTAACAAAGAGTCCAATCACAGCAAGGAGTCTGACGATGAATGCAATCCATAAAATGATTCAATCTTGAATTCAATGTTAGCTGAGCAAATTCAAAATTTGATAGCTGATGCAGTAAAAGCCCATCTAGAAGGAGGTTCTCATAGAACTCATCATTACAGTAAGCCTTATAAGAAAATGATTGATGCACTGCGGATGCCTCAGGGATCTCTTAAAGGCCTTGCGCACGATTGGTACGCAGACCTTGCTTCTGCATCCATTGATTGTTGGGGGCAAATGGAAAATGAATTCTTGAATCGCTTCTATAGCACACATCGTGTGGTTATCATAAGTGAGTTGACTAACACTAGGCAATGAGATAAGGAGCCAGTCATAGATTATATCAATTGTTTGCGTGCCCTCTCTGTGAAGTGTAAGGATCATTTGCCTGAATATTCTGTTGTTGAGATATGTGCTTAAGGAATGAAGTTGGAATATCTTACATGCTTTGTAGGTAAACAAACCCAAGACTTTCTGGGAATTAGCAAACGAGCTCACGATATGGAGCTTACAATCGCCTACTATAGAAGGCGACTCGATGATGGTGAATCAATGACATCATTAAGAAACGAAAGCTCCATAATAAGAGACTTTGAAAAGAATGAATATTCTTATTTTGAGTTTGATGCACCAAAAACACTTGACAAACTTATTGAGAAACGACTTATAGAACTCCTAGAGTCGAGGCGTCCTGAAGAAATTAGAAGAATTAATGATCCCGAATACTGTATGTATCACAGGATCATCAGTCATCCTATAGAGAAGTGCAAGACATTCAAAAGGCAAGTCCTACAACTTACAAATGAAGGAAAGATCACATTAGATAAAGAAGACATCAAAGAATCTAATTGATCATCTGTCAAGATCATATTAGAAATAGGACAACCCAAAATGAGCATTGACTTAGCAAACTTCTAACTCAGTTGAAAACTCCTGAATCAAACGTATCTATATGCATATCTGAAAACTTTCAAATTATCAAGTTGACTTCAAGTCACTCTTCAAGGCTCCGAAGTCGCAAAACAATGTTGACTCTCCTGTCCCCCTTAAAACTTCCAAGTCCAAGCGTCTAGACTCTCAAGCTAGCACATACTATCAAGTCAACCGCAGGATCCTCAAGCCATCAAAATCAAAGACTTCTAAGTTGCCTAAAGACTATCAAGTCGACAAAATTACAAACTTTGAAGTGAATTCAATGACTCACAAATCATCAAAGATAAAGACCCTCAAGTCCTCAAAGTCCAAAGATATCAAAATTAAAGATTTTCAAATCGTCTCAAGACTATCAAGTCAATAAAATCACAAACTTTGAAGTGAATTCAACAACTCATAAGTCATCAAAGATATAAATCCTCAAGTCATCAAATCAAAAGCCATCAAAATCAAGACTCTTAAGTCTCTCAAGTTCAAAACCCACAAGTCATCGAAGGCAAAGACTCTCAAATCGTCAAAATTAAAGACAACTAAGTCTGCCAAGTTCAAGACTCTCAAGTCATCGAAATTAAAGACTCTAAGTCACCGAAGATAAAGACTCCCAAATATTCAAAGTTTAAGATGCCAAGGTCATCAAAAGTAATTACTCCAAATTCATCCAAGGCAAGACTCCTAACTCCTCAAAGATAAAGGCTCGGAAGTCATCAAATTTTCAAACTATAAAGTTATCAAAAGTTTAAGACTCCTAAGTCTTTGAAGTTTAAGAAAATCCTAAGTCTTCGAAGTTCAAGACCCCCAAATCATCGAAGTTGCTAACTCTCAAGTCATGGAGCAAACATTTTTGTCATATAAGCAGACTTTTGATTGTCACTAAAGTGGTAGACTTTTAAGTCACTGAAGATTATAAACCTTAAGTCATTAAAGCTTGTGACCCTCAAAGGCGCTAAGCCAACTCTTGCATTCTTTAAGTTGAAGACTCTTAGTACTCCTTTAAATTCGGGGCAATAGTGACATATGCCTCTTCCTTTAAATTGGTGATAATAGTGCTGGATCCTCCTTGTTAAAGTTGTCCACCTCCTCTTTCGAGTTAGCATCAATGACAATGCAGAACTCTTCCTTCAAGTTGGTAGCGACGATACTATAACCTCCTCCTTCATGTTGGCAACACAGGCCTCCTCCCCCAAGTTGGTAGAAAAAGTGTCATAACCTCCTCCTTCATGTTGTCGACGTACGCCTCCTCCTTTAAGTTGGTGACGACAACAACGTGACCTCCATCTTTATAATAGGGAAAGTCATCAAAGGTAAACTCACACGGTCAGAAAAATAGAAAAAGTCATTCAAGGTGGACCTATTCCCAAAAAAAAAAAAATAAAAAAATTTATTGCTTGTGGCAAGTCATAAAGAAAATGATCTGTTTAGTCAAAAACTTTAAGCATCCAACATTTCAAATGACAAACCTGCAAAAGCATGAAAGGAAAAAAAAAAATGTTATATAGTTGCTTGACATGTGCGGTATAGCCTTCTTCAAATTGATCACAAAGGTGATGCAGATCTCCTAGGAGGATTTAAGGTTAACCCGTTAATATACCCAAAAGGGTCAGACATTTAAAGATTAACCGATATTCAAGTTAAATTTTTCTTTGAAGGATTTTTGCCTTTGGAGGATTTTGAACTTAGAAGAATTCAAGGTTAACCCGTTGATGTACGTAAAAGGGGCATTCAAAGGTTAATCGATAATTAAGTCAAATTCGCCTTTGGAGGATTTTCGCTTTTTGAGGATTTTCAACTTAGGAGGATTCAAGGTTAACCTATTGATATACCCAAAAGTATTAGACATTCAAAGATTAGCCGATAATCAAGTCAAATTCGCTGTTGGAGGATTTTCACCTTTCGATTATTTTCAACTTAGAATAACTTAAAATTAATCCATTGATGTACCCAAGAGGGCCATACATTCGAAGGTTAACCGATAATTAAATCAAATTTGCCGTTGGAGGATTTTTGCCTTCGGAAGATTATCAACCTAGGAGGATTCAAGGTTAATCCGTTGATGCAGCCAACAGCGTCGGACATTCAAAGGTCAATTAATAATCAAGTCAAATTCACCTTTGGAGGATTTTCGCCGTTGGAAGAAGTTCAATTTAGGAGGATTCAAGGTTAACCCGTTAATGTATCTAAATAGATTAAACATTCAAATGTTAACCAACATTAAATCAAAGTCCGCCTTGTGGGAAGGTTCGCCTCAAGGGAATTTCATGTTGACTAGTTGATGTACCCAAAAGGGTTAAACATTCAAGGTTAATCGATACGAAATCAAATGCACATTCAAAGCTGAAATCGATACAAAATCAAATATACATTTAAATGTTAATCAAAGACACATTTGCTCCGTGGGACTCCGGAAAAAATGATGAACAATGAGTGCCCCATTACAAGACGTAAAAGAAACAAGTTCCCCAAAAAAGAAAAAACCAAGTAACACAAAAAAGAACGAAAAGCGGCGGCGGGTAGAGAATGCCAAAAGCAAATTACCCTTTCCGCAAAATACAGAGAAGATGTCCATGACAGGAACAGCCGTTTCATTGTAAATCAATGCTATATTCAACAGTTGAACGGAATTTGTCCAAGCAACCAATTGACGCTTTCGCTGCAGAGGCATCTTCTCCTCATGGGCTTTAACGAATAATTGAAGCTTTTGCCTGACATCCAAACAAATAAAAAACCCAACAACGTAGAAGTCTATCGTGACTAGGGGCCTTTAAAAGAAAGAGTTCCGCCAAAGATGTCAAAGAGAAGGCAATTCAACTCCGTGATGTTATATTCAACACTTGAAGGGAATTTGTCCAAGCAACCAATTTACGCTGTCGCTGCAGAGGCATCTTCCCCTCATTCGCTTTAACGAATAATTGAAGGTTTTACCTGACATCCAAACAAATAAAAGGCCAAATAGCGCAGAAGTCATGGTCGGCGGTGACTAGCGAGAGCACTGTGTCACATCACAAGGAACCATTAAATCAGATGATTACAGGTAGGAGGCACGCGATATCTAGGGCATGTTTTTTTATGGGTAAATTAAGATGGGTAAAAAGATGAAGTAGGTTAAAGTAAGTTGAGGTAGGTCGAAGTAGGTTGAAGTAAGTTGAATTTTTTATGTGATAAATTGAACTTAGTTAAAATAGTAGAAGTGGGTTGAATTAGGTTGAAGTGGGTTGAAGTGGATTGAAGTAAGTTGAAGTAGGTTGAAATGGGTTGAAGTTGGTATTTTGAAATTGACCTATGAAAAGAACATGCCCCTAATCCTAAAGCCTCCTATGTATCTCATTTATGGCCAGTGTAGTATAGGCATTTCACATTGTCTAGTTTCCTAATAGAAGCCAAAAACTTGCAGTTAGCAACGCTTGTACTTGGGCCGAATAAATTCTCATAGCCCAAGCTGAATTTAATAAAATATTTTTTTAAAAGTCCCTAATTTACTTGTTAAATTGACCAGTCAACTCTTAATTTTCACCTCGATAGTGTAACAATAAGCAAACATGATGCCGCTAACCATCAAGTTTCGAGACCCGATCGCAGCAAGCATTCCAATGTCGTTTAATGCAGTCAATTCTCAAGGGGTAATTTACAGGCACAGACAATTTAATAATGAATATAATGTTCTAAAAATAAATATAAATTGATTGTTTAGGTCAGCCCATTTAATTAATTAAATTTATTTAAACAAATTTGGTTGAATCGACTACCAAGTCAACGATTGAATTGACTATTAAATTGCTAGTCAAATTCACTAACAAGTCAAAGGCCCAATCAACGGCCGAAGAAGTCGAATAAGTAGCAAACCCTAGCAAACAAAGGGGGTTCTTTCCTTATAAATAGAGCAGTATCCCCTCTTACTTGGAGGGCCAAAAATTCATTCACTTCCTCATTTCAGAAGAACTAACAACAGCTTAAAATTTTTTCCCTGATATAAGACAACGAGCACTCTAAATACGTGTCATCTACTTGCGGAGATCAAACTTATATTGATTGAGATTAAACCTCTTATACCCTCTTTCAAGATCAACTTCATTGAAATTCATTCGAAGCAAGTCAAATCAATGACTTGATCAAAATTCAAGCCCGTCGGCCTTCTTTCAAGTACAAATTGGAGATCGAACCAGGTGAATTATTTATTATGCTTGTAACAATTATACAGAGATTGGAGCCATGTATTTTGAAATTAATACAAATTAAATTTGTCCGTATTTCTTGTCTTATTTATTGACATGAAATTTGTGTTTACATTAGGTTCATGTTCACCTTGTACTTACAATCATCAAAAGATTACAAGGTGGCATCCACATACACCATCTAATAACAACATAAGCATAAGCTAAAGGAGGAAACTCATGTCAGTTCCAGTGAGATGGAGGCAAATCTGAATGAATAAGATTAATGATGAAATCTTTCTTCCACACATCATTAAGACTTTCTTAAAAGATGGGCAAACTACTCTCATCAAAAACTAACTTCCTCACTACCACCATTACTTCATCATCAAGACATTCATTTCCTTCATCTTCCAAGCTAAAGGAGGAAACTCATGTCAGTTCCAGTGAGATGGAGGCAAATCTGAATGAATAAGATTAATGATGAAATTTTTCTTCCACACATCATTTAGACTTTCTTAAAAGATGGGCAAACTACTCTCATCAGAAACTAACTTCCTTACTACCACCATTACTTCATCATCAAGACATTCATTTCCTTCATCTTCCTCACTAGCAATAATTGACAAAAAGGAGCCATATTCTGTTGAAATCATTTTCACAAATTCACAAATCATTATTCAAGTTAATGAAACAATGAAATCTCATAAGTACTAGGCGACTCCCAAGCATGTTTGATGCATCCTCCACAAACAAACACATGAATACTAATTCGAAACAAATTATGACCTATTGAATGTGAGTGATGCAAAGGGCCACAACTAGGGGCGAGCGGGATCGGGTACTCGGTTGGATTTTTAGCAACAGGAACTGAACCCAGTTGGAACCGGGTCCTAAAATGTGGAATCAGTTCTGGACCGATTGGAACAGGGTCCTAGAATTTGGACCCAGTCTCGAACCCGGTGGGCACTGGGTCTGATTCCGGGTACCCAGTTCCTAAGTAATATTTTTTTTTTAATTTCCTCATTTTTCCCAAATAAAATAGAGAGAGAGGGATTGAAGAAAATTGAGAACTCATATCTAAGGCTAAATAAAATACGCAATAAACAATACAGATGTTTCACATATTTTAAAGTAAACTCAGAGAATTTAAGATAATGTTAATAAAAAACCCATAAATCAAGACTATAAATTGAACGATAAACCCAAAAGTTATTTTAATTCACATGAAATAGAGCGAGAAAGAGAAGGAAACCATCAAAACAATATAAAAACAAATACGTAATAAGCAACAAGGCTCATGAGAAAAAAAAACCAAAACTCAAAGGAAGAAATCCATGACGTTTGGGATACATAAAGAGTAATTCAAGAATAAATTGAAAGCAAAAAGACAAAAGGTAAATTGGGATAGTTGGAAGTTGGGTCTTTGTACAAAGATACATCACTTGAGGAATAAGAGTTTACTTTTTATATTTTTTCATAAAAATTCTTTAAATTTTGACGACGTACTGAATCCAGGACTGGTCCCAGAATTTCAGAGTCCAGTAACAGACCGGGTTGTAACTAGGTCCTAAATTCTAAAATTGATCCCAAAACCAGTTGAACTGGGTTCGAATTTGTATCCGTTGGGTCCGCACCAGTTCTGGGTTCGGAACCTGGTATCTAGTTTCTTTGCTCACCCCTAGCCACAACGGTATTTTCAACCAAATAACCCAAAAAATAAATTCAAAAATTACTTATTGAATAAGACGAAATAGAGTTTACAAAAACATCATTGAAGATCAAAATAACAAATACAATTGGAAAATTAATCAATATATTGGCTAATTTTCAACAACGGGGCATAACAAAATCCCAAAAAAAAAAAAAACAAAATCCAACAAAGAAAGCAACAAAAGGTGCCGAACATGGATGATTCAAGATCTACAACCACAAATCGAAACCCATGACTACTAATTCAACATCTACAACAATGAATCTGAATCCATGGCTTATTCAGGAACTTAAACCAAAAAAATAAAATAAAAATGAGAATCCGATGCCACCTCTGGTTAAGGCGCAATGTAGGGCTCCGGCTTAGCTATGGCAGGTGTGACCGGGATCCAATGCCGACGGGACTGAGGCGTGGCTAGACGGCAACTGGGCGGTGGTTGATGGTGAGTTGTGTGGTTGGAGAATGCCAGTGTTTGCTGTGAGAGATACGAAAAATGGAGAGACAAAGAGCGTCGCCCACGAATGAAGGTTGCGAATATAAAAATCTATTTTTCTTTTATTTTTTTTAAAAATAATACTAATTCTTAAGGGATTGGGACCCCTCATAAGTGGGGGGTTCAACTTCCTTAGAACTAGAGAGTAACTTAAAACCTAGGACATCAAGTCCCTTTCCTTCAAAATTCTCACCAAACAAGAAAAAAAGGAACTTGAACCCTCAGGTTTCACATTACATTCCTATTTCTCTCTCCGAACAAACCCCTAATAGCTACATATAATTTTATGCGGACACGGTCATAGCAGGCAGAGTCATCTAGCGGCTACAACCTTGTGAATTGTAATGCCAGGGGGTTGAATCTCACGCCTATATTGCCAATAATTTTTTAATTTATCCTTTTGTCCCCTTTGGGCCACATTTACTTAGGGATTTTTTTCCTTTGATATATGTTCTATTTAGCTAAATACGATTTGATAGTCTAGAAATGAAAAGTGTATAGATATATATATATATATATATATATATATATATGTGGACGGTGTTGTAATGTGATAAGGCAGCACTTGAAAATAATCCGTTAAATAACTATTATGAGGTTGAAATGACGAAGATATCCACAATTCGGCTTCAAAATACATATTTTCATAGTTACTAGGGCTTTAAGTATTTTTTGTTAATCACCACCTTAACAAATAATTCCCGGTTTGCTTTGTTCTTTATTAAATCGCGTAAATTAATTTTCCACTCCTCTCTTTAATGTTGTCATGATTTTTAATCATCAAGTATTTATGAGACTGTTAATAGTGTTACTATTGTTGTTATTGTTATTATTATTGTTGTTGTTGTTGTTGTTGTTGTTGTTGTTGCTGTTACATAGTTACATTGGTTGTGTGATGCCCTCCCCTTGTGAAATGGTTGTTATTGTCATTATTAGGAATAATAATATCTTTATGGTTATCAGTATCGATATTCTCATTTCCTTAATATAATGGTTATGTGTACTATTGTTATAATTGTGACAATTATTAGAATTGTCATTATGGTTCTTGTCATCCCTTCAACACGATCACTTCAAGACAATCACTTTTACGCCTATCTTTAATTCTTTAATTTTCATTCCAACCTGACCAAAATCCTCAAATTTTAGCATCATCAAATTGCATAAGCACAAATCCTCCACTTATATTCAAATTCTCCATTCCTCCGTAAACATGCACTTCACATCCTCACCTCCAATCCTTAAAGTTACCATAATAAACTCTAAATTCACATAGTTCATCACTTAAATCAATTGAAAGTTACCATAGTCAATTAAAAAACATATTTATCATCAAATTATGAAAATCAAGATAAGAGAGCTAGGGTTTCATCTTCCAACACTTACATGGCAAGCCAAGAGGAGAAGGTAACTGGCAACGGCTGGAGGGCACACCTGGTGGCTAACGAAATTGGCCGGTGCCGACTGGGTACAATGCGCGAGAGAGATGTAGGGGAGGGCAGGGGGAGTAGTGAATGTAGGGTATGGGGAACTGAAATGAAGGGGGGTGTCAGTTTTGGGAGGGGGGCTTTGTTTCTTAAAAAATTAATTTAATTTAATAAATCCTCCAATAAACTCTAGATTCTTCATTTCTTTCCCTTTTTTTTTCCTTTCCTTCTTCTATCTTTTATTCATTGATTTTATTTAGCTAATGACTATTTGGGTTAAAGGTTCTGGGCTAATACTTGGACCTTGCTGTGATTTGGCAAAGATTTAAAAACATTACCCATGTCAGTTAAGTTATCGCATATGTTTTTATTTATTTACTAATATCTTGGTTTCATTTGTATATTATAGGTTAATAAATTGTCTATATGCACCCCAAATTTTATTTATCTATTTAATTTTTTTATGTATTCATTGGTAAATTCTGAGTAATTAAATATGAGCATGACTAAATTTTACTTCGAGGCATTTGTCATCTCAACTTGCAACTATACAAGTATTTCGAATATTGAATTAAAATGTGGCGCTCAAGTTAATTAAGTTTTAAATTAAGTTTAATAAAGTAATTAACATTAATTAGGGTTGGTCTATTGCAGCCTTCGCCCCTTAAAATAAGTTTCGTCCCCAAAACCTACAAATTCGAAGGAAATCTTAGATTTACCTCAAAGAGTATGGGTACTAGGTTCTCATGATCTGTTTCGATTCCTCGATGACTTTAGAAGATGTATGATTAACTCATAGAACCCTGGCAAGAGAAATATTCTTATTCGAAAGTTGTTTAACTCCGTAATTTAGTATTCACATTGTTCGCACTTCATAGGTTAGATTTTCAGCTACCTCTATAAGCTCTATCACTAAAGAATTTGTATGTGAGAGAGAATTAAAAATGCTCTATAGCTGCTCTCCTCAGCCATGGTATTTATATTAGCAATAGAACATTGAGTCATGCATCAAGTAGGAAAGTGAATATACATAATATATGCGAACTAAGGACTTCTAAGGCAAGCAGATACAAGTTAATATCAAAATAGGATACATATATAATACAATGTTGCAATCAGATTAGATTTGATATGAGTTTCCCAATACTCCCCCTCAAGTTGGCGCGTGAAGGTCAGACACGCCCAACATGCCAAGAAGATGCTGAAATTATCGTTGTCCAAGTGCCTTAGTGAATATATCCGCGAGTTGCTTAGTAGTATGAGTGTACTGAGGTGTAATCATGCCAGAGACAATGCATTCACGAATAAAGTGACCGTCGGCTTCCATATGCTTGGTGCATTCATGAAAGATCGGATTATTCGTAATATGAATATCAGCTTGATTGTCACAATACATTTTAGCAGACAACACTGGAACACCAAGAAAAATCAATGGATTGTATATCCATATAATTTCACTAGTGGCATTGGCCATTACCCAATATTTAGCCTCAGTGGATGAGCGAGCAACTGTATTTGATTTTTCATTTTCCATGCCACTGGTGCATGTCCAAGCCTGAACTGGATATCCTGTAACAGATCGATTAGACATATGATAATTGCCCAAGTCAGAGTCACAGTAAACATGTAGTTGAAGTGGATTATCGGAGGGCAATAATATTCCTTGTCTGGGAGAACCCTTGAGATAATGAAGAGTTCTCATGACAGCATCCCAATGACCTTGACATGGAGTTTGCAATACTGAGTCAGAATGTGAACATGGTACATGATGATCGGCCTAGTAATAGTGAGATACAACAATTGACCAATAAGATGCTGATATCGAGAAGCATCAACCAACGAATTCCCCATCATGAGATAACTTGTGATTCTGCTCGATGGGAATGGAAGCTAGTCGGGCCCCGAGCATGCCTGTCTCAATGAGGATATCCAAGGCATACTTGCGTTGACACAAAAATCGCCCTTTCGTTGATGGAGCAACTTTGATCCCAAGGAAATACTTTAACGAACCAAATCTTTCAACTTGAAGTAATTTTAGAGATACACTTTGAAAAAAAAGACAATGCTCAGGACTATTACCTGTTAGAACAAGGTTGTTCACGTAATTAAGGAGAGCCAAAAAAAACCTTTTTTACGATATTTGAATAGTAAATGATCCAAACAAGATTGCTGAGAGCCATAGCGCAGCAAGGCAAAAGCTAACTTATAGAACCATTGATGATGTGCTTGTCATGACCCATAAAGCAACTTGCATGGCCTACAAGCCAGACCAGGCTTGGGGGGATGGGAACTAAGTGGTGGCTTCATATATATATCCTCATGTAAATCAACGTAAAGAAAGACATTGTGCACATCCATTTGATGAAGGCCCCACTCTTTTAATGTAGTAACAACTAAACGACATCACACAGTGTCCATATTTGAAACCAAAGCAAATGTCTCATGAAAGTCTTCTCCCTCAATTTGGTGATTACCCGAAAAACTAACCATGCTTTGTGATGTTCTATGGTACCGTCTACATGATGTTTGATTTTGTAAACCCATTTGCACCCAAAGGCCTTTTTATCTGGAGGCAAGGAAGTGAATATCCAAGTATTATTTGCTTCTAGTGCATCAATTTCAGCTACCATTGCCACCCTCTATTTAGGATTTTGCATGGCCTGGGAAAAATGTTTGGGTACTTCGCTAGAGGTGATTGCAACTAAAAAAGCATAATAAGGGGGAGAGAACCGTTCATAGGAAATAACTTTTGAAAGTGGATGAGACGTACCTGAAGAGCCATCATGGATGGGTGAAGAGGAGGGTGTTGAATAGCATTACACATAGTCTTTAAGGTGCGCAGGAGGCCTTCGTGCAAGTTGAGGATGAGCCATAGAATGAGGGTTTATTTCCTGAGATTCGGAGCCCGATACGGGCGAACCACTAGAAGAGAAGCCCGACCAAGTTGGAGTAGCCAGCTCAGGGTCCTTGAGGTCAGCAACTGTACCAGACATTTTTCTCGGCTTGGCCAGCATGTTGGGCTACGGATTTAGAGCCCACTTCATTCGCTACAAGTAGTAGATCAACACCAGGCATGCACGATTGGGCCATATCATGTTGGGCTTCCATAAGCGACAACTTTTGGACTGCAATAGGTGTGGGATGGGTAGAGAGATACGGTAGAGTATAAATATGCTCCGCATATGCGAAAACATGTTCATGAAGCCGAACATCCCGAGACACTAGGAGCTTTTTATTAGCAAGATCATACGATAACCATTCTTTCTTGCCCTATGGATAACCTAAGAAAATGCACCTATGTGCTCTCGTCAACTTGTCTCGAGGTCTGTCATGATTATGAGCATAGACAAGATATCCAAACACCTTGAGATGTTCGAGACTAGGGATAAGATCAAAGAGGGCTTCAAAATGTGTTTTGTAGTTAGGTAATTTGGATGAGGTGCGATTTATGAGGCAGGTGCAAAGAGGCACTCCCCCTGGAATTTTTGAAGGGAAGTGAAGCTTGAAATCGCAAGGCATGGGCAACGTTTAGGAGATGGCAATTTTCGTTCGACACCCCATTTTTTGAGGTGTGTCAACATAAGAGGTTCCATGATATATACCATGCTAAGCGAGAAAAGCTTGCAAAGGTTCTTTGGTGAATTCTGATCCATTATCACTACGAATTTTTTGGACAGTGGTATTGAATTGAGTTTTCAGCATGGCACAAAAACTAATCAATTTTTCACATTCTTATGACTTATCTCTAAGCAAATAGATCTAAACAGTACGCTTAAAGTCATCCATAATATACAAAAAATAATAGCAACCACTTAGAGAACAAGTATGATATGATCCCATAAATCAACGTCCATGAGTGCAAAAGGTTTTTAAGCCATAGAATTACTATTAGGAAATGCGTTTCTAGTTTGTTTTGCCATGTGGCACACATCACACAATTCATGAGACTCCTTATTTATTTGAAAACCAAACTGAGTAGATGAATGTGATAAACTTCCCACCCAAGGATGACTAAGTCTATCGTACCATAGAATGCACTCCTTGTGTCGTATGGTTGCAAAAATCATACCTTCCGCATTCTTCTAGAAATAATACACCCCGTTTCTCTGTTTACCCACTTCAATCGGCTTCTTCAAGGTGAGGTCCTAAATAAAACAAAACTGTGTTCCATTAGTGATAATACAATTTATATCAGTGGTGAGCTATTACATAGAAATAAGATTACTATTAAATAATGGAGAATATAGCACATCTTTCAAGACCAATCCATCCCCGAAGTCCACGGTCCCGGCTTCTCTCACTGCAATATTGTAACCAGTTGGAGTGGTTATATTAATAATTTTAGGCAATTTTAGCAGATTTGTTAAGGCTTGGAAATTAAATGTGATATAGTGGGGTGCTCTAGGAGACTGATGTTCATGTACGTACCACTCAACCCCTGCTTGTTTTCTCTCTCTTTAAACATGGCAAACGGGGCATCAATCAGGGCCGGAGTCAGACCCACAGGAGTCGCCTGTTCGTTACTGCTGGGCTTGCCGGCGTGCTTCCCTGTTGACCAACGAACGACACCATTCCAGTAGGCATATGGCCAGATCTGCCATTTATGGGCATTTCGGCAAGCGTCTAGCCATATTCACCATTTCTAGGCAAAATCCCACTGACTGTGTTCATGCGATTTTGTCTTGGAGTTGCTCGATTCACACCTTTGGCTTGCCAATCTGGTGCATAACCTACAATCTCAAAGGATTGGCTGTTTTCATGGCCAATTTTATGACAGTGACTGCATCATGGGTGATAGGCGTGGCGATTCTTTCTGGTAACCATTACTTTGATGGCTGCTCCTTCGACCATGGTTCAGGCTTCTGCACCATTGCTCAGGTTCTTCTGCCTCTCTTCTCTAAGAATCATTGCATACACCCTATTAAGATTGGGTAGTGGCTCAATTACAAGTATGTTCGACCTCACCACTCCAAACTGTGTAGAATCCAATCCCATCAGAAATAGGTGAACCTTCTCTACCTCCTGATGCTTGCTGAAATTGTATTCTTTGGTGCAAGTACATGTGGGTACCTGAAGATGGGCATCTAATTCATGCCCTAACTCTTTGAGTTTTGTAAAGTATTCACTCGCAGTGAGATTTCCTTACTTTGTCAGAGTAATCTCCTGTGTTAGTTGATGGGTTCCAATTTCATTACTTTGTAAATAGTGCTCCTTTAGATCTATCCAGATTTCACTAGCCTTTTCGGCATAAGTGACTGATCCATAGAGCATTTTATTGATAATGTTATAAAGCCAAGCAATTACCATCGAGTTATTCTTTTCCCAGGCTCGGAATTCTGGGGAATTGCTTGCTAGTTTGGCGAAAGACCCATTAACAAAAGAGTACTTGTGTTTCTATTTCAGAGCATTCATCACAATCCTAACCTAGTTGGCATAACTTTCTCCAGTGAGTAGCACGGGAGAAATTACATTACCTGGGTGATCCGCACTCGTTAGATAGTACGGGGAATTAGGATCGTTCATGTTACTGATGATATGAATTGAATAACCTCACAGGTCAACCTTTGAAAGGCTCTGATACCATGAAGAATTTGTATCTGAGAGAGAATTAAAATGCTCTGTGGCTGCTCTCCTCAGCCATGGTCTTTATATTAGCAATAAAACATTGAGTCATACATCAAGTATTAAAGTGAACTAGGGTCATACCCCTTGCAATGCAAGGATGTAGTTCAAACATATTTAAAATTGTATTGATAATGAAAAAAATAATTATTAATTCAAATAGTAAAAAAAAATATATTAAATTACTCGATTTACGAATAGCTGAGCATTTTTTTAAATTTCTTTTTCATTTTGATAATATGCACTCTTCATTCTTAATGTTCAACTCACATTGTTTTTATTCATTTAAATAATTTATTTATTAAATATATATTTTATATAAATGTTAAATTTTGTTACTAATTAATAAGGGTATTCACTTTAATATGTAGAATTGATATTACAATAAATCTATACCCATCTTAGATCAAATTGGGTATCCTATGTGGCATCCAATGCAAGAATTTTACTCAATTTTTATTTTAATTTTATTAGTATAAAGAGCATAGAAAACATGTCAATTTTAAAAGTAGTAATAATCCTATTACAACATAATTATTGTTTTTTAGTTATAATAATTTCGTTTCTTTTCCCATGTAAATTATCACTTGAAATTCCTTTTGTATTGTTCCATGATTATTCACACACTATGTTCCCAAAAATCTTTAATATGTGAGACATTTTTTGGTGGGCAAATTTAGTAATTAAATAGACTATCTTTTCATTTAACTACTTTAATAAAAATTATATTAAAGTTGGAGTTTTACTAATTACTATATAAATTATGCAAAAAATTAAAATCTTAATTTAATGTAGCATTGCATTAACTTAGCCTACATAGACCATTATGAAGTCAAGTAATCCTATGTGGTATTATACATGGTATCCTATGTATCACTTATATATTAATTCTATCCAACTTTTAATATATATAGGGTTATACCCTTGCGATGTAAGGATGTTAGTCAATTTTTGTCTTAATAATGTAATATTAGTATAACTAATTAATAAAAATATATTATTTTAGAAGTAGATTAACAATTTTATAATAGCATAATTATTGTTTCCTTTATATTTTTCTGTAAAATCACTCTAAATTTCTTTTGTTTTTATATGGTAATGATTTATCATTTACCATTTTTTTCATAATTATTGAAAACGTCACAGTGTAATTAATTTGTGATGGATATTTTTTAGGAGTTAAATGGACTATATTTTAATTTAACTTAATTTCACAAAAACTATATTACAATCTTATAGATTACTCTACATAAGATATATAAAAATCAACTCTAGATGAATATTCATATAGAATCTAACACAATCTTTGTACATGTTGTCTTATATATCATTCATAAATTATCTTATGTGATTAAATTGTTATATGGCAATATGATATTACTCATTTACAATGACCTCAAGATCTAGACTTCAAAAAAAAAAAAAGTAGTAACAATTAAAATTAAGGTAAAATTTGATTCTTTTATCTAACTCTATTCTTTTAATATTGAAAAATAAAATGAATCAATTTGAAATACAAAAAAATCAATTATTGTACACCAAGTTAATCGCATGAGGACTTACTCAAATAATAAAAAGAGTTAAGAGTGTAAAACCATGCAATAAATATTTAAGTTAATAGGATATAATAAAATCTAATTAATAGCATTAATGTTGATTAATATGTCTCCACTAATATCCACCAATTGCAAGTTGCCAAGTCATCAACTTGTGCCATATGAGATGCCACATGTCATTCATGCATTGTTTGTATCCAACTTTTAATATATATATATATGATATACGGAATATATGCCAGCTAAGGACTCCTAAGGCAAGTAGACACAAGTTAATATCAAAATTGAATTCATGATATAATACAATGATGCCACCAGACTGGATCTGATATAAGTTTCCTAATAGTTACAATGACATGATTTGGGCCTAAAACCTATTTTCTAAGTTGGGAAACATGAGAACATTGTGCGTATATGCGAAAATATTTGTGTTCATTTAACCTCCTCACCCTCCTTGACTGGAAAAACCTTTGAGAATACTTTACTTCCTATCGAAAATTTAAGGGGTCTTCTTCTCTTATCAACATAGCCTTTTTGTTGTCTATGGGCAGCCTTGATGCGCTTCCAAATTTTCCTTACCTTTCGGAATAATTCTAGCCCTATAGTCAGTGTTCCATTTAATTCCCTCAGCTAAAATAGTGTTTCGTATTTTCTCCCTATAACTCTTCAAAAGGGAGCTCCTCCCCCCATTTTCTCTCTCTCTCTTTTTTTTAAAGACTAGTAACTACTGTATAGAAAAATTCCACTGAGGATAAATAATCTTCTCACTTTCCTTAAAAATGAAGCACGCATGTCCTCAACATATCTTCTAAGATTTCATTCACCCTTTCAGCCTGTCCATTAGTCTTAGGGTGATGAATTACTAAAATCTATTTTAGTTCCAAATGCTTTTTGTAAAGCTTGCTAAAAGTAGGCTTGAACTCTTCCTTACCATCTGAATATCATCAACGCTTCAGCTAACTCACTACAATACCATTAGGCATTGTTTGGATACTAATCTTCTTAAAAAGGTCCTCGTTTGTGCTCTTGATCGTATCTTATGTTCACTGAGGGTCAAATGATCACTTATGCCTTGAGATTTGATGTTATCTTGTGACTTGAGTCTATAGTCCTCTTATGGGCTAACATAGATGGAATACTCTGTATTCTACCTTGCAACTGTAACTTGCTTACTTACATAACCACCCCTCATCAAGTTAGTTAAAGGTTTGCTATAGGTTGAAATTTGACACTGAGATGGACATATGTAAATTGAGAATATTGAAAATGGTAACCAAGCGGGCCGTTACTCCCAGGAAGAAATAAATAATGAAATTAGAGATGATTGATAGAGAAGAAATTGCCACGGAATGGCTAAAATAAAGGTACCTATGAATTTATGAAGAATTCAATACAAAAGGCCTCAGGCATCATGGCTTCTAACTATGAATCACAAGAGAAACCACCAGATAGTCAACACCTCTTAAGCTAGATCGAGGTCGAAGATGAGTGTTGATAGTTAAAAGGTAGAATTACATATAAAATTGTGTCATTGATTAAAAAAAGGAGAGATTAGAGAATTCAAAATAGCAGAATAGGATTATTTGCTTAGTTAATGCAATTTCTTATAAGAATTTTCATCGCACAGACCATTGTACCAATGAAAATAAATTAGGGATATATATATATATACATATATATATATATATATATAGGTGTGTGTGTGTGTGCGCGTGTGTGTATATATATAGACACACGTACACATCTATATATATATATATATATATATATATATATATAAACATATACATACGTATGTGTGCATATCTGCGTGTGTGTATAAATATATATGTATGTATGTGTATATATATACACACACACACACACACACACACATGCATATATGTGTGTGTGTGTGTATATGTATGTATATATGTATATGTACATATATATATATATATATATATATATATATATATATATATAGACACACACACATATGCACTGCAAGCCTAGGAGGTGGATTATTTCTAAAATTTTAACACCAGTGTGTGGTTATATGTCGAAATTGTAAACATGGTATTAATATTATAAGGATAGACTAAGTGTGATGTCAAATATAGGGAAATAAATGACAGCCACAAAGACGTTTGAAGGAAAGAGGTTGAACCATACAGAAAGGAATGGTAGTTTAATTACATTTAGGTTTAGCAACTGGATGACAAACAAAATAGTAACAATGGAGTCTCAGCAAGTTGACTTTGTAGTTACACTCAAGATGGCAAGTGCAATTGGTAAATTCGGGTAAGCATGGTGTAGAACATCTTGGATTCATTAGAATATGAATTTGCAGGGTTGTGCCCTTGCTCACGTGAAGCAAGTTCACGCACGGTAACAATATTGAAGAGTAGAGTGGAGTTCACTAGTGAGAAGTGAAATTTAAAAGTAAGAAGAATGATGAAAGTATAGCAATTATATTCACCCCTACTTATAAGAGCTGAATTACATCCTCAATTTAGAGTAGGGTATACGGGCTCATAATTGTGAATAAATAGGTGTAAGGTATATGCGTGGATACACTTTTTAATGGAATGAAGGAGTAGATATGGAAATCAAAAGTATCATTGTATGGTCAATCTTTTAAAATCACATAAGAACAAATTCCATATCTAGCAACAAATTTCAAGGAATTTGTGAATAATGGCATAAAGAAGGTACAAATATTATTAAGGGTCCACAAAACTCCAGAGGTTTGGAATAAAAGGGGGAAATCAAATAACATTGGAGAGTGTAAATTTTGAAAATAAGGCAAATTAAATAATCAAGAAAAATATCAGAAGAAAGAGCATTAATACAACAAACAAACTTCAATTGGCAGGGTTTGGATCTTAGTCCTTTTTTTTCCCTCCAAGCAAATGTTGAAGATCAAGAAGAGATGCAACAACAAAGAGATGGTGCCAATGAACAAATCAAGATGACTAAGGGAGAAACGAATTACTAACTGAAAATAATGAGAATATTGCAAATGCAAGACTTTAATAAAAAGAATAGACAACAAATTATGAAATGGTGGGTAAGGATATAGTGCCATGAAGTAGACAGAATGAATTGGAGGCTCGACAAGGAGTAAAAATAGAAGATTTAAGTAATGATTGAATGTTTAAGGGTGGTACAAATCTCGTTGTTTGTAAAGAATAGCATGTACACAGTATAAACCTGATATTAGACTATGAAGTTACCCACCTGTAGAGACTGAGGCGTGAACGTTCAAAACGGGATCTTAACAAAGGTACCCTTCATAAGTTATTCAGAAATCCAATGCAGGTTTGTATGATTACAAGAAGGTTAAGTCATAGCAGTTTGAAATTGATTCCAAAGGATTAGGAGAGCAAAATAAGGGTTAGGGCTATAAAATTGAATGGAGGGCTTGCAGAAGCATGACAGGAAGATGACAAAGGATATAAGGAACATGGTGATCTTGTATCCAAGGTGTTCCCATGAAGACCCAAGTCACACTGATGAGGACATGTAGCTAACATCCCCAGAGAGGTTTAAGAAAAAAGTTCGCAGCATCAGAAATAGGGATAGACTTTACTCTTAAGCACATTTACTTTGAGTTCACCTCTGTGTGTGTGTGTGTGAAATGGGGAATGCCCCTTTTTTAATGTGCGGATTCGAAATTAACGGAAAAATGGAAGAACAAAAATTGAAATCAATTGTTCGCAAGAAAGGCCACACTATTAGTGATAGGGTGGTGGTGATTCCACATAAGGATTAATGTCATGGAATAACTCAATTATGGAAAAGATAGGTAACAAAGTATTGCTAAGGTGATTGAACAATTTTCATGAAGCAAGAAGGGTTAATATGATAAAAGGGAACAACAAGTTATTTGGTGTTATCGCATAATAAGTGTGTGGCTAACTTTAGGTTGTAACTAAAGAAGTCAAGGGTCCCCACAAAGGGTACCTGATTATGTAATGTGTCTTGTAAGGAAGGTCTACTGTTGACCAGCCCAAGGTCACTATAGACTTCTTTGGGTCGACATAGGAACTCATGCAGTTGGAATTGTTTACGTTTAATACATTTGTAGGTACTAAAAAAAATTAAAATAGTGTCGCACCATAAAATAATTTGAGTGGATTAATTGGGAGCGACCCAAATTAATTTATTTAATTTATTTGAGTGAGTTGGGTTGAAAACGACTGCCAAGTCAAACCCTAAACTATTAACAAGTCCAGACCAAAACGTCTACCAGGTCACCAATCCTAATGGCCACCGAGTGTCCAATCCGAGTAGACTACCAAGTTAGCAATTCAAACAGACTCTCAAGTCAAAGGCCCAGTCAACTGCTCAAAAAGACAAATAAGTCGCAAACCTTAGAAGTAGGAAGATGTTCTCTCCCTATAAATAGAGCCTACTTCCCTCCTACTTAGGGGGTTGAAAATTCTTTGACTCTAAAAGCATTCTGAAGACTTAAAGGGTTAATTTCTCTGAAGGAAGATTACAAGCACTCCAAACGCGTGTCATTAACTTTCGAAGATCAATGAAAACTCTTCTTGATTGAGATTAAGCCTCTTAGGTCCTCCCTCTAGTTTAAACATATTCAAATTCTTTTGAAGGAAGTTAAAGTTAAATTAGTCAATGTAATCGAGATTCAAGCCAATCAGCCCTCTTTCGAATATAAATCGGAGATCAAATAAGAGAAATTTTATTTTTGCACTTGTAACAAATATGCAGAGATTGTACCCATATCTTCTGAAATCAATACAACTTAAATTTGTTCATATTTCCTGTCTAATTGACTTATACACTAGAAATTTGTGTTTATAAATTTTTGGCACGCTCGGTGGGACTTCTTTGCATCTCATCTCTTTCTTTAGGTGCACAAGTTCTATACTTCTTTGAGGAAGAAATAGGTCTCAAGAGCACCATCCTTTAGTCTTCGAAGAAGGAGACTACCAGATCTACATCTGAAGGATCCGCAAAGGCTAGTATTACATCTAGCAATCGAAGAACTAGAGTGATGACTAGGAGCATGACTAGAGTTGCTACCTCCATTATCCTAAAACAACAAGTTGTGACTCCAACTTTGTAGTTACGCAAAACTCAATAAATTGGCTCCAATTTGCGTACCGATAAAGTCAATCAAATTGCTGGTCTCCCTAATTAGACGGTAAAACTTCTTGTTGTCTTCAATATAAGGAAGACTCTAACCTATGGACTGGATGAATTTCAAGGCTACACCAATCCTGTTTTCCAATCTTTCGATGAGGAGGATGATGACTATGGTAGTAGTGATTCTTCACCAACATCTCCAAGGGATTCACTTTTCTCACAAGTTGAAGTCGAACCATCTGACACTATATTCATGCCAGTCATGGTGATAGAGACTGTTAACTTGGTAGAAGAATTGGTAAACATGAAGGCAACTCTAGAAAGACTCTCTGAGGAGAGCGATGAAAAAGATGCTCAAATTAAGTGTCAAAATAAACATTGTTAATTTGAAAAAGAAGATGAGGAGGCGGTCATCTGAAGCCTCTAACAAAGGCTCAAACGGTGAAGATTTTGACAAAAAATCCAATCACAGCAAGGAGTCTGATGATGAATGCAAACTAAAGAACAATTCAACCTTGAACTCAATGCCAGTTGAGCAAACTCAAAACTTGATAGCTGAGGCAGTGAAGGCTCATATAGTAGGCGATTCTCATAAAACTCACTTGTATTAAACCTTATACAAAGAGGATCAATGCACTTCATATGCCTCATGGCTATTAACCACTAAAGGTCTAACAATCTGATGGCAAGGGTAACCCCAAACAACACATCGCTCACTTCATTGAAACCTATAGTAATACGGCACTAAAGGAGACCGATTGGTGAAACAGTTCATGCAATCCCTTAAAGGAATTGCATTTGACTGCTATACAAACCTAGCCTCTACAAACCTAGCCTCTGAGTCCATTGACGGCTAGGAAATGAAAAGTAAGTTCTTAAATCGCTTCTATAGTATACACCACATAGTCAGTCATCGATTACATTAACCATTGGCGTTCTTTTTCTCTTAAGTGTAAAGATCACCTGTTTGAAGCCTTTACTGTTGAGATGTGTGCAAAAGGAATGGACTGGGATATATTATATGCTTTGCAAGTGAAAAGCCCAAGATATTTAAAGAATTAACAACACAAGCACATGATATGGAGCTTACAAGTGCCTATTATGGAAGACAGCTAAACAATGATGAATTAATCACATCGTCAAGAAATAAAAACTTTATGCTCAGAGATCCTGAAGAGAATGAATATCCTTATTCTGAATTTAAGGCGGCAAAAATTCTTGACAAACTTCTTGAGAGAGGACTTATGGAACTTCTATAGTCAAAGCATCCTGAAGAAATTGAAAAAACTAATGATCCCAAATACTACAAGTATCACAGGGTCATCAGTCATCCTATAAAGAAGTACCAGGCATTCAAGGGGAAAGTCCTATAACTCGCAAAGGAAAGAAAGATCATATTAGGTGAAGAAGACACTAAAGAATCTGATTGACCATCTATTAAGACCATGTTCGAAAATACTTTGGAAGAAGGACAACCTAAACTGAGCATTTAGGGGGGAAACTATCAAGTTACCTCAAGAATATTAAGTGAGACGTTCAAGACCCCGAAGTTAACATAATTCTGTACTTGCAAGACATATCTAAAAACTTTCAAGTTGTCAAGTTGAAGACTTTCAAGTCACTCCTAAAGACTCCTAACTCATAAAACAATTTCGACTGTCAAGTCACCCTTAATACTGCCAAGTCTAAGTTTTTAAACTTTCAAGTCAGCACAAACTTTCAAGTCATCATAAGATTCTCAAGCGATCAAAGTCATAGACTTCCAAGTTATCAAAATCAAAGACTTTCAAATCGCCTAAAGACTATCACACCAACAAAATTACAAACTCTGAAGTGAACTCAACGACTCTCAAGTCGTCAAAATGGAAGACCCTCAAGTCAACAATGACATGAGCTCTCAAATAATTGAAGTTTAAATATTCTTAAGTCATCTAAGTGACAAACTCATAAGTCAAATAATGCTATTGACTCTTAAGTCATCAAAGACTTTCAAGTTAACCTTATAGACCCTCTCAAGTCATTGATGTCAAGGACTCTTAAGTCATCAAAATAAAAGACTCCTAAGTCTTTAAAATTTAAGACTCTCAAGTCTCCTATGTTAAAAACTCACAAGTCATCGAAGATAAAGGCCTTCAACTCATCAAAGACTTCTAAGTCTCCAAAATTCAAGTCTCCCAAGACTCTGAAGTTAAAGACTTACAAGTCACCGAAGATAAAGACCCTCACGTCATAAAAATCAAAAGTTTCTAAAACTCAAGACTCCCAAGTCTCCCATGTTAAAGACTCACAAGTCATCGAAGATAAAGACTCTCAAATCATCAAAATCAAAGACCTGTAAGTCGCCCAAATGAAAGACTGATAAGTCATCGAAGATAAAAGACCTTCGAGTCATGAAAATCAAAGACTTCTAACTTTTCAAAGTTCAAGACCCCCAAATCATCAATGTTACTAACTCTTAAGTCATTGAACAAACTCTTATGGCATCTAAGCACACTTTAAATTGTGACAAAAGTGTTGTAGATTTTAGGGACTCCTTCAAATTGGGGGCAATGGGGACATATGCCTCTTCCTTTAAGTTGGTGATAATGGTGCTTGAGCCTCCTTGTTCAAGTTGTCCACCTCCTTTTTCGAGCTAGCATCAGTGACGATGCCATAACCTCCTCCTTTATATTGGCAACAAAGGCCTTCTCCCTCAAGTTGGTAACAACGGCACCATAAACTCCTCCTTCATCTAGTCGATGAATGCCCCCCTCCTTCAAGTTGGTGACGACCACAATGTGACCTCGATCTTTATAATAAGGAAAGTCACCCAAGGCGGACTCGCAAGGGTAAGCCATCTAAAGGTAAGAAAAATAGGGAAAGTTGCTCAAGATGGACTGATTCCCAAAAAAAACAAAAAACCTTTCGTATTGCTTATGGCAAGTCATAGAGAAAATGATCCATTTAGTCCAAAGCTTTAAGCAACCGACATTTCAAATGACAAGCCTGGAAAAGCATGAAGAAAAAAGAGAGTTGTATGGCTGTTTGACATGTGCAGTATAGCCTTCTTCAAGATGGTCGCATAGGCGATGTAGATCTCCTTAGGAGGATTCAAGATTAATCCGTTGATGTATCCCAAAGGGTCAGATATTCAAACGTTAACCGATAATCAAGTCAAATTTGCCTTGTGAGGATTTTTGCTTTTGAGGAAGTTCAACTTAGGAGAATTTAAGATTAACCCATTGATATACCCAAAAAGGTTAGACATTCAAAGGTTAATCGATAATCAAGTCAAATTCGCCTTTAGGGGATTTTTGCCTTTGAGGAAGTTCAACTTAGGTTAATCCATTGATGTATTCAAAAGGGTTAGACATTCAAAGGTTAACCAAAGATTAAATCAAATTTTCCTTTGGGATTTTTTCGCCTTTGAGATCCGAGGTTAGCCCACTGATGTACACAAAACGTTTAGACATTAAATTGAATTCATCTTTGAAGAATTCTCTCCTTTGGGAATGTTTTCCTTGAAAAAGAAAATCAAGATCAACCCACTGATGTACCCAAGTAGGTGACATTCAAAGGTCAATCGAAATTCAAGTCAATTGTATACTCAAAGCGAATCCACGATAGCAATAGATTCAAGGATTATTAATTAGTCATGTGGTCCTTCCTAAAAATCTTGATCCAAAGATTGACGTATTCCTCAATTTGAAGGCTAAGCCTGCACCAAAGAAGAAAACAAAGAACAAGGGGGAGAAAAGAAGCATGAACAAAAGGAGAAAATAAAAGTGCAAAAATTGTGCAATTGCCTAGAGTATCAACAATGTAGCAAGGAGGATATACATATACAAAATATTGGATGTAATCCAATCCCAAGTGAACACTTTGACGTAATTTGTGCAATTGTTCTGCATCAGGCTATTTCTCAGTGAAGATGATGGTGGTGTAAACATGAGTTGCATTGAACAGCCATAGAATCATTATGCATGATTATAATAGTCACCAACAAAAGAAGAAAGGCTATTGAAGTAGCTCCAGATGATATCCACTTACTACGGGGCATTAAGTAATGAATCAAAGGGGAAAAAAAAAAAAGAATCAATCAAAGGAACTAAGATATTCCATGAAGGAGAGGTGAGTCCCGGCTGAATGAAGCTGTGGCCTTCGCATTTTATATGCTTAGGGTAACTACAACACAAATTGAAGGCTATAGGAATCAGAAATCTATTCATAGTTTCTAGCCCAAATTAAAATTACAAAGATTCGTTCATTTGGCTCTTCCAAAGAAAATTGGCTTCACTAGTTTAATTTGGTACATTGTCTTCAAGTCAAATCATAAACACTGTCAAGCTAGGTGTATTATTACATCTAAACTTATTCCATTGAAGCTTGAGATAAAAAAAAGGGAATTTGATCATTTAAAATCCTTATTAATTGATAGCCTACCGAGTCATGTACGAGAACAGGACCTGGATGATATAACAAGTCAACCACAAGCTTAATCTTCTGAACTTTCAAATTTCGAGACGTCGGCCACATTTAAACTCTCAAGTTATGTATGTGACCTTGTCTCGAGGGGGTAATTTATATGCACTAAAAAAAAATTAAAATAGTGCGGCACCATAAAATAAATTGAGTGGATTATTAGGATTGATCCTAATTTATTTATTTAATTTATTTGAGTGAGTTGGGTTGAAAACGACTTTCCAGTCAAAGCCTAAACTATTAACAAGTCCAGGCCAAAACATCTGCCAAGCCACCAACCCTAATGGCCACCGAATGTCCAATCTAAGTGGACTACCAAGTTAGTAATTCAAACAGACTCTCAAGTCAAAGGCCCAGTCAACTGCTCAAAAAGACAAATAAGTCGCAAACCCTAGAAGTAGGAAGATGTTCTCTCCCTATAAATAGAGCCTACTTTCCTCCTACTCAGGAGGTCGAAAATTCTTTGACTCTAAAATCATTCTAAAGACTCAAAGGATTAATTTCTCTGAAGGAAGACTACAAGCACTCCAAACTCGTGTCGTCAACTTTTGAAGATCAAAGAAAACTCTTCTTGATTGAAATTAAGCCTTTTAGGCCATCTGTCAAGATCAAATACATTCATATTCTCTCGAAGAAAGTCAAATCAGTCAACATAATTGATATTCAAGCTAATCGGCGTTCTTTCAAATACAAATCGGAGATCGAATCAAAGGAATTTTATTTATTTATTTGTAACAAATACGCAGAGATTGTACCTATATCTTCTGAAATCAATAGAACTTAAATTTGTCCATATTTCTTATTTAATTTAATTATAGGCTCGAAATTTGTATTCACAACATTTATAAAAGGATCGCCTATGTTTTTAGCCTCTATGTAAACACTCATCATATCTTATTTCCCCACAATCCTTTAGTATTGTACCTGACATTATGGCTTGACAATACCCTCTTGAATTTGTCATTCCAATCTTAGAAAATCACCAGTAGTAACCTTGTAGCGTCCATGTCACATAAACATGAGTCGTCACTTCTACTCCCTTACTAACATAAATCGTAATGTCTCACCTCAAATGCCCTGAGTTCCTACGATAAAACCAATGTACTTGTATTACACTTCTCTATAGATTACTATTTTCTAACTCTAACATCCTTGAACCATTTCCACCCATTAGCTGGAATATAATTGATGACCTCTAGAATTTCTGGTGAACAAAAGTAAAGAATCCCTCCCTTTAAATGTATCTATGACAAATCCTCGAGCCTCTTTTTTGTGGTTCCTGCCATGTGAATAATTGTTTTTCAGGAGATGAATAGGCTTACCGAATCACTTCATATACTACAAAATAAATTTTTCTCCACTTAATTTATTTTGCATAATCTGATAAGCATGGGCCAACCCAACAACGCCCATCACTTATATTACACCAAAATCAGTTAAAGAATTTCCTCTACCCTTTCCTTGGAATCTACTATGGATATCTTTGCACGAAGGTCTAACTTTAATGATTTTCATGTGCCCTAGGGGTCTGTTTTGGCCCTATAATTAGTGTAAGGCTTAATCACATTATACAATCTCGAACTTCTAAAGGAGTTCTTCCTTTACACATTTTCAAAATTTGAGACATATTTATTTATATGATAGTCGACACCCCAAAGTCATAATGCCTAGTAATAAACCCCATCTAAATGTCTTCCACCTCTTCATTATCGTCATAATTGTCAGATATGCTTTTATGGTTAGGTGGTCTATATACACCTAACATGCAGTAGCCTACCTAAATTCACATTATAGGAAAACCAATTAATGTCATCACTTTGTTTGCATGTCAATCTTTTCGACCGCATAGTACCTATACAATACCAAATGACCTACCATAAGGTATTGGAATGTCATCTCATACTTTAATACAATAAATTACTATTGCAAATTATGTATGACAGGGTGATAGGTCCTCAGACATATACGCTATTGCAAGGATCAATTGATTCCCCACAAGGGTATTGCAATAGAATACATTTCCGTTACCTAGAAAGTTAAATGTAGTTTTAGTATTGCCTTGATCACATAAGAATTTGCAAATGGCATCCTTGTGTTATATCTTGAACATCACCATACCCCAAATATTAAGTATGTCTGCATACATTAATGAAACCTCTAAATTAAAAAATCATCATCATAACATAAATGGATAACACCAAACACCAGATAATTATCACTACAAGCTTCATAAATTTCCCGGGATTGTAGATGTCAACAGGAGATCAACTAGGTGCGTCCCTACTCTACTTTGTTAACGATGGAGTCCCCAAGATGTTTCCTAACTATGTTGTTTACCTTAACATCAAGGACTGAGAGATGGGTAAAAGTTTATCAAAGCATCCTTGTTATACAATCATACGCATGATTTCACAGTCAGCAACTCGTTTAACTAGTTTGAACAACTCACAATCACTCCATAGATTCTAGTGGCCCTCAAAACTAGCTCTAATACCACAACTGTAATGCCCCCAAATAATTATCCAATTATCCTATTCTAACCACTTATTATTGAGCTTGTAGTGGAAGTCTACATGCTTACTCAGGTCTTTATGCTAAGCCAAAATTCTCTGTGAGCGTCTAACAGCGTCAACTAGCTTAAACAAGAAAGTTTACTTCCACTTCTTGCTTCCCTCAACCTTGTTAAGGAAAGGTCTGGTAAGTGATTCCTTGCCTAAAATAGAAAACATAAAAATATTTGAGGAGTGAGTGGAAGCCCAATACACTTGCCCCCACACTGTGAAGTGAACATTTGGAACAATTTCACTGGGCGCCAGTATTTCGATTCATTTCAGTTTGCACATAGGAGAGGCAGAGAAATTGAGAGTAAAGTTGACTTGCCAGTTATTATCTAGAAGTAGAATCCAAATTAATGAGCTCATGTGTATCATACGATCTTTGAATAGATGTACACCTGCCAGGCCAATCAAGAAGTCTGATCTAAGGCTGCGTGGTGAACTGAAAAGCATAAGCCTTGATAATTAGTAACTAGTGTGTCTACTTGATTATTTGATAAAACGATGCTTGAAAACGATTCATTAAATAATTGTGTACTATGCGATTTTTTATATGCACAAAAAGATACATGAATTTTCGCAAGATATATGCAGTAAACATACCTGGTACTTTTAAAACCCCTCACTTTTTAAGAAATAACTGTTGTAATGTTGAAACGATGAAGACGGCCTCAATTCTGGCTCAAAATACATATTTCTATAGTTAGTAGAGTTTCAAGTATTTCTTATCAATCACCGCCTTAATAAACAATTCCCAATTTTCTTTGTTCTTTATTAAATCAGTAAATTGATTCTCTTTTTCCCTTTCTAATATTATCATTATTTTTAATCATCAAGTATTAATAAAACTGTTATTATTATTGTTATTGTTGCTATTATTATTACTACTGTTACTGTTATTACGGTTATCATTAATGTTGTTATTGTTGTTGTTGTTGTTGTTGTTGTTGTTGTTGTTGTTGTTGTTGTTATTATTATTATTATTATTATTATTATTTAGTTACATTGGTTGTGTTATGGCCTCCCCTTGTGATGTGGTTCTTATTGGCATTATTAGGAATAGTAATGTATTGCCCTTTCCTTAATATAAAGGTTATGAGTACTATTATTATGATTATTATAATTATTTGAATTATCATTATTATTCTTGTCATGCACCTCACCCCTCCATTATCGTTATAATAATTATTATTATTATAGGTAATAATACTATTAGTAATAATTAAGGGATAACCCATAGGAGGCTTTTGGTCATTCAAGTTCAGGCTGAAATTTTTAAACTTGTTTTTCCATGTCAAGTACATGTGGTAGGGTCTAAACCGAGAAATCTCAATTCCTTTAATTCTCCATCAGTCCTTGATTCTAAATTTGGTGGTTAGACTTCATTTATCATATCATTCTTGTCCTTTTCAAATATGAATCAATTTTCATCTATCAATTTTTAATTTTATAACACTTAGACAATCCATCAACCCTAATTTCACCCATTAATATTATTACTTTAGCTAGGTCATCAAAAATCGAGCTATCCCTTTTCTTTTAATTACTATTACCATCCCATTTCATCTCAAACTTCGTTTAGGTCCTTAATTTAACTTCAAAACTTAGATAAAATACGTTTATTTTAAATCTTCCCACTCACAATTCTCTCCATCATTTTCCTCTTCAATCTCAAATACCAACGTAGTTGTTGAATCAATAAATTTATTAGAATTTTTCATGGATATTTCACTTTAATTTCCTAAAATACATATTAGGTTATTATCCTCAAAAACTCAACAAAAATATAGTTTTATCTCATTTCTCCTATTCAACCATGCCCTACTTTAAGTTCAAGGGATCCCCTTAAGACAATTACTCATACACCCATCTTCAATTCTTTAATTTTCATTCCAACCTAACTAAAATCCTCAAACTTCAACATCATCAAATTGCAAAATCACAAATCCTCAACTCATATTCAAATTTTCCATTCCTCAATAAACACCCATTTCACATCTCAGCTCCAATCCTCAAAATTACCATAATAAACTATAAATTTACACATTTCATCACTTAAATCAATTGAAAAATATATTTACCAACTGAACTAAGAGATTCAATTATGAAAATCAATATAAAGGAGCGTGGGTTTCACCTTCCAACACTTACATGGCAAGGCAAGAGGAGTTGGTGGGGTGGCGATGGCTGGAGTGCATGGCTGGCGGCTGAAGGATAGCGACCGACGTCGATGGAGAAGCCGCATGTTGGCGGTGTTGCTAACTGGGCATAGTGCACGAGGTAGATGCAAGGGAGGGGGAGCCGAAATGAATGGGGGATGTCGGTTTTTCTGGGGGGTCTTTGTTTCTAAAAAAATTGTTAATTTAACTTTGTAAATGCTTCCATAAGCTCTAGATTCTTCATTTCTATCCCTTTTTTTCTTCCTTTTCTTTTTTCCGCTTCGATTTGGGGGGCTTTGTTTTGGGCTAGCACATAGATCTTGCTATGATTTGGGGCAGATTTAAAAACATTACCCATATCGATTAAGTTGTCATGATTTATTTTATTTATTCACTAATATCTTGATTTCATTTGTATATTATGAGTGAATAAATTGTGTATATGCACCCTATAATTTATTTATCTATTTACTTGTTTTATGTATTCACTAGAAAATTTTGAGTAATTAAATATAAGCATGACTAAATTTTACTTCAAGGTCATTTGTCATCTCAACCTGCAACTGTACAAATATTTCAAATATTCAATTGAAATGTGATAATCAACTTAATTAAATTTAAATTGAGTTTAATAGACTTATTAACATTAATTAGGGTTGGGCTATTGCACATGGGATGCACACTAGAAATAGCCAAATCTCACTCTGTCATTCATGATGTTGTCTTGGATCAAGAGGATCCCCATGCACTTTTTGAATATGGATTTGAGATGGTTTACACATGTCTTTCTCCAATATGTTTATAGATGAACTACCTATCAAACAAGGGAAGCACTAGGTTATGTGGGAATCAATGTAAGGAATATATCAACCAATACTCGAGGTACAATGCTCTTCAAGACATCATTAATTCAAATTCTATGATAACAAGACCATGGTTGCAAATCAGTTGGATCATTTGCAACTTTTCTACTCGACACTTAATCTAAGCCCAACGATAAGACCAAATATAAAATGTCTTGGATAAGCAAGCCCACAAATTTATCATGGATTAATTTTGACTTGAGTTTTCAAATCAAAGCCATCCAATCACCCCCACTAACAGTGTTTGCATGCCCCATGTCTTTTCCATGCTTCAAATCATGAAGATATAAGAACGAGCATCCTCGACAGATGTGATCGTTAATCTACGTCCTTACATAATGGCATCCATCACAATATGCCCTTCATAAGTATGGATCACAAAGTCGAATCCCTACCAATCTCATCAATGCGACTGCCATAATAATTCAGTTTTAATAAATGTGCAGACGATTGCTCTCAAGCGCAAGGCAGTATCATTTCCAGTGCGTTCCCCCTTCCCTTTAGCACCTCTAAAGCTCTTGTCTAGTTTGCTAGAGATGGAACTATTTTAGTGTTTTAACCTTTACATAAAATAATGACCAGACCACCAAAATCTTTTAAAGAAGTGCTTAGTCGCCAGCACAATACAATCCCTCTTTGATATGTACTTCCCATCATAAATAGCACCATTAATAGAGCTAGACATGCAAATAGAAGTTGCAGGCCTCGCAATATTGCCTTTAATAGGTAAAAACCCCTACGAACTCTCCACCTAATGAGTCAGACCTTCAATGTAGTACCTAAGCCTAAATGTTGTTCAAAATTTGGTTATAGACACATAAAGAGCTCCCTACTTACCCAAGATTTAAGGAATGTATCACATGGTATGCAGGTGGAACAAATAGCATGCCCTTGGAATTCTTGTGCCAAAGTAATCTACCATGGGACCTGCGATGTATAGAGAGGCCTATTAAGAATAAATTTTACTTCACAAGAAAGAAAAAGCTCCCTTCCAAGTGATTCATCCCAACACCGAAACCCAAAATCAATAAGGTCACATACTCTCAAGTTTGAAAGGCGCCAGTATGTGGAGAAATGACCTTGAAAGTGGATGGCCTTAACAAACATCAGGAACGTGTAAAAGCTGGGACAGTTTCAAAGCTGAGAAACTCAGATGGAATTTCAAAGCCTATGAACTAGGCTTTGGTTCTGTGCAGATGTTGAGAGCGGTTAGGTTACTTTTAGAATGTAAACAAAGCCAAATTAATAAGGATTTGACCTGGGTAAAGGCAAAGCCACTACTAAGCCTAGAGACCCACTAATAAGTTGATTAAAGGCCAAGCCACGCCAACCTATCTAAAGGATCCACTCAAATCACCATTAAGAATACTTATATAAAAAGATAGAAATTTTAGAGTTAAGCAAGCCATTCATTCACTTTAATTGTTGATGATCTCCAATAGATGCAAACTTTGTAAATTATAAGGAAAGGGATTTTACTCCTAGTTACATGATAAGACTAAGCATTAAACTAGTACACTTAACTTGAAAACATTAAGGCTAAAACATGCAGAAAATTAAAGAAGAACTATGAAAAGATTAGACTTTATTTTATACTACTTTAACCCCTTTGACAATTCATCTTCCACCAATTAATGCTTGTTCATTCATGGGCTTTAAATTTAGAAGGACTTGCACTGAATTATACCTCTCAAGTCGGACGCTAAGAATGTTGTCAAACCATGTAGCATTAGAAAATAAGTGTTGAGTCATGGCTCTTGGAGTATCATCTACAGTAGTTTCAAATTCATCATCAAAGACTTTAGCAAACTCCTAACTTTGGTTGGTGATTGGTTTAGGTAGAATGATGATTTTGGTTTTAAACTGACCTTGGCAGGCCAATTGAAATGGAGTCTAGACTGCTATCAAAGTTGTTGGGTCTCACTTTGAATTGGCAATTGCTAAACTTTCATCCCAAAAAGACATATGTATAGCTCAGCCTTGCTTTGACAAAGGACATGGATGACTTGTACCTTAGAGCACATGCTCCACCATTGATCCATCCAAACATTACCTAAAGATGCATTCCCAATGAACCATCTGGCACCTCTAACAACATCTTTTGTAAATCACATGCACATTTATGTGAAACACGATTTTGTCCAAGCCTGCATTCAAGATGTTAGAGTGAGGGTAGTATTTAGCTACAAGGAGCTGAGCAACCAAAGGATGTATCATTTTTCATTAGGCACCATCTTTCATTGGACGTAGATCGTGCTTAACTAATAAGGCATTGGCCTCCCTGTCACAAAACCTAGTCCACTATCTTCCTTACAGTCACAAAATTTTTATTTACCTATCCAATAAATCTTTCATTCATCTAAATTGTGACACTACCAGAATCGTATAATAGAGGCCTGAATGGAACTTTGAAAATCCTTTGAGAATTTAAAGGCACTAATTGTATTGGTTGTTATAGCTTGAGCAATTTCTTTTATCAGCACCTCCCACTCTGCAAGGATAGAAGTTTGTTCACCCTCCCATCATGCACTCTTTAATGCAATCAATAATAAATAAAAAATGTTTGTCTTATTCCTAAAGCAACCAATGATAGTTCCCAAACCAAGGTGTTTGTCCCAGGATAAAACCTCTCTAATATCCAAACGACTAGTGATACACCTCATTTTGTTAGTTCAAACTCCTTATTGAAAGAAGCACTCGCTTTGTCAAACTTTTTCTCCCAATGCCTCTTAATGTCTTTGGAATCTCCTTCAAAACAAGTTGCTCAGGATTCCCCTTCTTAATAAAACATAACTTTATCATCAAAGAATGTGAGAAATAATAGTGGTACCTAAGCAAAGAGTGGAGTCCATGTGGTAATAAAATTCCTATAGCCCACTTCAAATGTCCAGATGGCCCTTCTAAGACAAATAAAAATAAGCAAGCGAAGATGAGATCCCTCCATGTAAGCCACTATTAGGAATAACATGGTCAACACAGGCATCAATGATAGGAAGTGAAAATAATGTTGACTTCACATACATTATGATAGGCTTGATGCAATACTATCGAACCCAAGTTTAGCCATAACCCTTTCCAAGAAGAGTTATTCCACCTTGTCATATGTCTTTTCCATGTTGAACTTAATAGCCATATTCCCATCTTCACTAACATCAGTATTCATTGATTACAAGGTCTCAAAAGAAACAAGAATGTTATTTATAGCAAGATGGCTAGGATTGAAAGAAAGGACTCTGGGTGTCAGTGATAACTGCTTTTGTATACATCATTTTTAGGACATTTTATAGCACTTTTTCAGGAATATATGAGCTTAATGTCATACTTTATGCTCCTATTCTCATTCTATGCATGGGCATGGTTCTTTCGTGGCTTTTGTAGGATTTTAGACCATTTGACCCAGCAATTGACCTTCATTTGAGTGCATATTAGCCACCACGGAGGTACCCCAGGTCCTATGCCCGTAGAGCAAAAGAAGAGTAGAAGATTTCAGATCCAGCAAGCACCACGATCTGTCATGGTGGATGCCATGGTCCGTGGCGGGCCTGTAACTGCTGCACCTGTTTGTTTTCATCGACTTTTGTGGCTGAGAATGAACGGGGGGTACTACATATAGACATACTCGGCGACTTAGAGTGAGGGATCTATCATCCCATTCCATCCAATTCCACCATCTAGTTAGGAGTAGACTCCATTTTTAGAGTGAGGGAGAGCAAGTAGAAGAGAAAGATTCGCGAGGAAGCGGGATCGTGTTCGCAAATCGACGGATCCAAGCACGCGTTCCGGCTGAGCAATTCTTTCCCTTTTCTTCTTTTTTCCTAATAGATTTATTGCTTTCTAGATTGATAGATTAGATTGTGTAATTCACGTTAGTTTGTAATTCTTCGGACTGATGTTGAACTTGCATTTGCCTATGTTCTTGAGTTGATTGTTTCATGCGCTTTTGAGTTGTTGGGGTTCATTTCATCAAGTTTGGAGTTTGAATTGCTTGTAAAAAGTTTGATCATCTTCTTGCTTGCATTAGGTGTTGGGTGAAGTACTGAAAGGTGGAATCTGATGTTGAAATCACCAAATTTGACTTGGTTGTGTGAAATCTTGAGAGGGAATTATCGATTGAGAGACCTAAAATGGTAATTATATGCCTAATGAACCGAACCTAATCGAGAATCCATGAGAATTGATGATTGATTTAATCTGGGTATTTTGCTTTGCTTTGAAAGAGGGTTGTGATATCTCGATTAAAATTTCTTAATTAAAGAGAGAATGCTTTATCTATTCTTGAACCGAGTAATTGCTTGGTCGACTTAGTTCCTTGAATATTTATTGATTAGATTAGATGGTTGTTTAGTTTAATTTCAATATCAAATATTGATTCGCTTAGCATATTTTGAGAGAATATACCCCAATAGATCAGCCTAGTCTCTGTGGGATCGATCTTGATTTGTTACAATGCCACCACGCGCTTACGACCGTATCAAGTTTTTGACGCTGTTGCTGGGGACTAGTGTTGGATATTAGGGTTTTCTTGATCGGTTTGACTAAGAATTTTATTTTTCTTTAAAAAAAAAGACAAAAAAAAGTCTAAAAATTTAAAAGGAAAAAAAAATCGATGGTAATTTTTCATTTTTTCTAATTTGAGCATGAATTATTTTGGAGGTATTTTAAGCATTTGCATGTTTTTCTTACTCAATGTGGTTATTGTGTGGGTAAATGGGAAATTTTGGACATTGTTGATGAGGGCATGAATAGTAAAACACATATTCTTTTAGGGTATTATGGTTTTCATGGTAAAAATGTTGATGATGCATGGTATTTGCTTGAGTGGATTGCTTGGGATTCATTTAAATTTGAGAAGGCTAGTTGTGTTTTTGGTTATTCTTTTCTTGATCCTTGTGCATTTTATGCTAGATCGTATTGTGCCTCTTTTTGGTGTGACTTGTGTGGTTTTTCTGACCATAATATTGTTTCATGTCCTTTCTATGCATGCTATGCTAACCCTGATTCATCCTTTCCTTTAACTCAGTACACGGGGCTCGAGGTGGGTGAACCTTTTGGATTAATTGCTAAGTTTGATGTGGGTGATTCGTATTGTGCGTTGGAAGATACTCTTAATGTGGTGCATAATCTGGTTAATACTCTTTTAGAGGGGTGTCATTATTAGTGTGTGCATAAGGAGTCTTCTAGCCTTTGTTTTAATTATGCTTTCCCCAATCCCCTTGGACATCCCTATGTTTCAGCTATTTGTTCATTACCCTCTTTCCCCCGAGTATTACATTGATGCGCCCATTGATAATCCTAAGATTTCTGATTCTAATGTTGATTTGGGCCATGAGGTCAAAATGTTTAATATGCTTGGTGGAAATGTTGATAATTTTCTTTCCCTAGGATACATTTGTGAATATAATGCCTTCCTTGACCCATATTGCATGTACCTAGTGATAAATGTGGAAAAATCATGTGGAATACTTTCTTTGCTTTCTGTTTTCATTTTTCTATTAGTTTTGCATTGTTGAAGAGAGCACTAACTTTCTTCCATGTGATTATTTTCATGGTCTTTTGTTACCATGCTTGGAAACTCTATGCTGAGGAGTTTGACAAGCATTTACGTGCCTTGACAATGTCTAATTTAAAGGGTCAAGTTTTGATTCGTGATGGAGTGGCTGATGCTCCACGTGCCCCGATTATTACGAGGCCACATAGCTTAGGTGCACTATGCACCTAACCTGGTGAATTGTTTTCTTTTGTTCACTTCTATTTTCTTACTTTGAATAATAATACTTTATCTAAGCAAGGGGGAAGGGCAGTTTCTATGTTTTCTATTTCGCTTACTAGTGTATATACTTGTTAAGAGCATATAGTTTTAGCTTTCTTTTTGTTTGCATTAGTGTTCTGCATTTAGTTGCATTTAGGTTTGCATATAGGATTATACGTAGGGATGGTATGGATTGGATTAAGATAATCTCCAATGATGCTTTTGTTTAGGCAAAATTGCGTCATGAGCTTGAGTAACGTTTGATGTGTAATCCCTATTGGTGCAAAAATTTATGAAGGTTTTGTAAATGTTAATTGTTTTGACCCTTATCTTGTTTGAGAACTTTGTTACCCCCTAGAGTCCTTGGCACTAATGTTGGTACATGGGATTTATTTTATGAGCTTAATGAGACTTTGGTAGATATTCTGTGAGATTTTGAGCCTTATTTGGGCTAATCATTAAATTTAGTCTCATGTTTCTTTCGTGTGAGTGACTCTTCAATGTTGCATCTCTAGAACTTGGCTAGGCTCTTGTTCAAACCATATTAGCATTTGCATATTTGATGAGATGATAGAGACATTCTTTGTTGGTCATTTCAGCCACATAGCCAAATAGCCTACCCTTGTGTTACATGTTTATTCCTTTTGTTAGCCCCTTTGAGCTTATATATGTCTTTATTGTGATCCCTTTATATTAGCCCTTGGCCAAACACATGTTCCTACCTTTAAGCCAAGTCTATGTAGCATCACGTAATCTATGCAGTGGGTGGTTTTGGGGATATTGCGTTTAAGGTGGCGTTGGTATGTTGGTTTGTTGAGGGATTGATGATATTGAACATTTGCTTTGGTTCCCTCTTGTTTGAGTTGTATAAATATATTCAGTTGTGCGTTGATAGTTAGTGATCCTATGCCTTTCAATAATTGCAATTTTCATTTCATTTCTGAAAAAAAAGTTATGTTGTAGAACAAAAAAACAAAAAAAAAAGAAAAAGCAAAAGAAAACAAAGGAAAAAAATCGCAAAAAGAAAAAACCAAGCGATTGGCATTGGATATGTAAAAAGCTTGTGTTCCTTCTTTGTCGACTCATTTTCTATATGATTCATTTGGGTTAGGCTCATTGTATTATTAGAGTTTGGAGTGTTAGTGATTTTCATGTTTTTTTTTTTTTTTTTTGTGGTTTGTTGATTGCTCCCTAGTCACGCGGCTAAGTAGCTCCACATTATCCCAAATTCATTTGTCCGCCTTCTTTGCCTTAACCCTTTCTAGCCTACATTACAACTCATATAAAGTCCTCTTGATTGTCTTGTGCACATTGCATTTTAGTGGTGGAGAATTTGAGAATCTTTGCAAGCATATGATAGATTGCATCTTTGGAATGAGTCTTGAGTGAACCTATGTTATATTTTAAACACATGAGTGGGAGTGATCCGCATTTCCCAAAAGTGAGATTTTATCAGTCTATTTAGCTCTATTCAATTCCATATACTTGCATGACATGCTTTGTGATTCTTTGCGGGCGATCAAGTTTGATGTTAAGCTTGTGGTCATGTACTTCTTTGAAAACATTTACCCTCTTTTGATTTTGAAATATTTTGCGCACAATCTGGGGTTGCCGTTAGTTGATATTCTTGCTTGTGATATGCTATGACCTGCCTACTTTAAGGAGGATGTTATGTATTTGAGTCTTAGCTGCATCTTCCCTTATCGGTCTTCTCTACTATTTGCATGAGGACAAACAACGGTTCAAGTATGGGAGAGTTTGATAAGTGCTTTTACATACATGATTTTAAGGATGTTTTGTAGCACTTTTTCGGGAATATATGAGCTTAATGTCATAATTTATACCCCTATTCTCATTTTATGCTTGGGTATAGTTATTTGGTGACTTTTGTAGGATTTTAGACCATTTGACGCAGCAATTGACCTTCATTTGAGTGCATATTGGCCACCACGGAGGTACCCTAAGTACTATGCCCGTGGAGCAAAAGAAGGGCAGAAGATTTCGGATCCAGCATTACACCACGATCGGCCCATGGTGGATGCCACGACCCGTGGCAGGCTTGTAACTGCTACACCTGTTCGTTTTCCTCGACTTTTGTGACTGAGAATGAACGGGGAGGGACATATATAGACATATTTGGCTGCTTGGAGTGAGAAATCTATCATTCCATTCCATTCAATTCCACCATCTAGTTAGGAGTAGAATTCATTTTTAGAGTGAGGGAGAGCAAGTACAAGAGGAAGATTCACAAGGAACCGGGATCATGTTTGCAAATCGACGGCTTCAAGCACGCATTCGAGCTGAGCAATTCTTTCCCTTCTCTTCTCTTTTCTCCATTAGATTTATTGCTTTTTAGATTGATTTATTAGATTGTGTAATTTATGTTAATTTGTAATTCTTGGGATTGATGTTGAACCTGCATTTTCCTATATTCTTAAATTGATTGTTTGGTGCACTTTTGAATTATTAGGACTCATTTCATCAAGTTTGGAGTTTGAATTGCTTGTAAGAAGTTTGATCATCATCTTGCTTGTATTAGATGTTGGGTGAAATACTGAAAGATGAAATCTAATGTTAGAATCACTAAATTTGACTTGATTGTGTGATATCTTGAGAGAGAATTACTCATAGAGAGACCTAAAATGATAATTGTGTGCCCAATGAACCTAAAGTAATAAAGAATCCATGAGAATTGATGATTGATTTGATTTGGGTATTTTGCTTCGCCTTGAAAGAGGGTTATGATATCTTGATTATTGGTCTTGAAATTTCTTAATTAAAGAGAAAGTGCATTACCTATTCTTGAGACTGGTAATGGCTTGGTCGACTTAGTTCCTTGATTATTTATCCATTAGATTAGATAGTTGTTTCGTTTAATTTCAATATCAAGTATTGATTCGCTTATCCTATCTTGAGGGAATATAGCCCAATAGCTCAACCTAGTCTCTATGGGATCGACCTTGATTTGCTACAACGCCACCGTGCACTTGCGGTCGTATCAGTCAGAAATAATATAATTCAACAATTGATGATCATGTTAGTGAAAACCTTATACAATGTTGCAGGGGCTAATTTGTTGAACATCAAATATTAACTTTGGCTTTGGTTTCGATAGAGTAAGCACCACAAAGGTATGCCTACGCTTAGGAGGCATGGGTAACCACCTAAGACTGCGAGAACTACATATGGTACATCACCACCCACAATCTCCAAGAAACATTGAAAGAAGAATGGATTTAAACCATCATGCCCGGGGACCTTATGCAGTTGTATTTGGTTAAGCATCTATTGAACCTCCTCCTCCTTATTAATGTAGCTCATATAGTAGATCATTTATCTCATTGTTGACATACATCTCAATATAGTCTAGCACCCCATCCGTAGCCAATAACCATGACAAGTGAAAAGATTAGACAAATAATAAATGGCAATGTGCTCAATAACCTAGTATTCAATTAGAAGGATTTCACTAGCATCTTCAAGGCTTTGAATAAAGTTTAATGCAAAGTGCATATTAGCTATGACATGGAACCAATGGGTATTTGAATCATCATATTTCAAGTTGTCAAAATGAGCATGTTGCTTCTATAGTATCTCTACTTTCCTTCCCTACTCTTTGGCTTCTTTTAAGGCCTATCGGTGACTCATGGAATCCTTTTGTATCCTATATCACGAGCATTCTCAAACTCTTTTCTATTCCATATTAAGAATTCCTTGGAACAAGAGTCAATTTTAGCCACCAATTATTAACATTATCTGCCACACTAAGAACAGTTAGACACTCTAACAATAACATCATTATAAGAAGGATTAGTTACCTATTTACATTCAATCTGAAGACCCCCTCTTCTTCTTATTGGTTCACATTTCAAAAAAAAATGAAGAAGTGGGTTAAACATGTCACACTTCATATAAAAGACATTAGAATCAAGGAACAACAGGGACCATTCATGGAAGCATGCTCCCTATCTATCCTTTCTCTAATAATAACACTATCAACCTAACAGTTGCACTAAGAGAAGTCACAAGCCAAGGAATCCAAATCGTACAATGCACTATCTGGGAAAGTCGCATTAAAGCTATCAACTTGAGTATGGCTTTAGGGGGGCCCTATTCTTCTCAGAATAGTAAAGGATCTCATTTATGTCCCCTTCACGTAGAGTGGGTTTTGAGATTAGCAACTATTCCATAATTGAAAGCTTCAATTAAGTTTCAAACTATTTATATATACCAGTGAATCTCTTGCAAAGCTATCAATTTATGCATGAGAAAGGGTGTGAAGGTAGTTCAAATATAAACCTTCTAAGCTAATAGAGCACTAGACTCACTTAGACCACCCAACCAAACAAGATAAAAGGCTTCAACATGGATCGAAGTGTTAATAAGCGGGTGAAGGGTAATCTGTATGCCCCTAGGCTTGCAGTCGAGAAAGGCACCAATGAAGTGTTGCCTACATAACTCCATCCTTTTAGCCAATTCCCTAATTAGAAGTTCTTGGGCAGTACATTTTTAAGACCCAACCCATCTCTTAGAATAATTTCTATGCTTCACGGGATTTTAGTGACAATGAAATCATGGTACTTATCAAGAAAATTACCCCAAAGGTGCTCATTTGGAAGTCAACATAATAGAAGATGCGTTTAGTTGATATGGTAATGAATTTAGAGTTTGGTTGGCCTATCTAGAAGGATATGGTAGTAATGATGCAGTGGAAATAGTCAACTAATCTTTTGCTCGAATCTAATATTACTTGACATGGATTTCCCGTCATGACCTATAAAACAGTTACACATAACATTAGGAAGAGTGTTATGTATGGCTCAAATTAAGATTAAGTAAGCTTATTTATAAGAAATGCATAATGCACCTATGGCGTGTAATCTATTACTTGTGTATCTAATTGGCTTATTGGCTTCCAAAACTGGGCTCTCGTATGACCTCTGTAGCACCCCCTAATTATCACCTAACTACAGGGCATTAAGTGCGGTTGAGCAGTGGCAGACTTAGTGAAATTGAACGGTATTATTGGCACTCTCAAATGAACAAGTGAGGAATAATTTTTTTTTTTTAAAAAAAGTGAGGAAGATACAAAGTTTGCAACTACTTTATTCACCAAACATAATTACCTCATAGTTTGGCTACAACATTAAATTCATTATACCCATAAACAATGAATGGAAAAACTTTAATAGCATCTCTATGCCTAGCTCATTTTCATTTGAGATCCAACTCATGTTTTATCACTTGGACCCTGTATGCACTTGTAATCAAATGTAGATGTATTATTGACCTTCCTTTTCTTCCCCTTTTTCTCGATTTCCTGTAAATCATCAGGGAAAACACCAAGGAAATAATAATAAAATTAGCATGAGCTTGTATGTTATCCTGGTACATGTAAAAACTAGGCAAATAAGTTTATATTGCCTGCACAAAAACACACTAGGGCAATTGGATTTCTATATTGTAAACAAAATTAGAAAAGTTTGGTTAACCAATTCGATTGGAAGTTAATCTTCAAATAACTTGATCTATGAGGCATTAAGAATTTTAGCCCTATTATTTTGGAGTTAATTATTTAGTATCTCAATGTTTTCGTAACTAAATTTTTGGGTACCCTCCATATTTTCCATACGCCCCTAAACTTTTCAAATTTCCATGTTTTACACCAATTCTCAAAAACTTTACTTACAAAAATTTTGGGTTTGTGCATGTGATGTTAATTTCATAAGTACTACTTAAAGGCCTCTTTTAATTTGTATAAGAGCCACATTAGCAAAAAATAATTAGTATAAAAAAGTTAATAAATAGTTAATTAAGATAATTAATTGCATTTAATGTTCCATTCATCATCTACTCGCCCTGCTCAAAATTTTTCACGTATTGTACACACTATAGAGGGATCCATATCAGTAGCACCACAATTAAATTATATGACTTATATAATTTTGGAATTAAAAGAGGAATTAACACAAATTGAGACTAGGGTTTAAAAGGCAAAAAAGCAATATTATGTAATCCATTTGTCTTTAAGCAACAGAATTGGAATAGCCGAGAATTTGATCTAGGAATTAGTACTCCATTTTTGCTATCCTTTACGAACCTAAAATCAAAAATCCATATCCTTTGCAAGATATAAAACCGAAAAAGAAGTAGGAAGATCAATTGAAAGTTCATCGGAAAAGGAAGAGAAAGACGTGAAACACAAGCAGTATAATCTAGAGGAGTTACAAACTACGTTTGATAAGGAGCAACATCCAGAAGAATTAAACAAGATCATGAGAGCAATAGTGGACAAATGATAAGTACTATATGATGGCAATGAGGAGAGAAATAATATCCAATTAGAAAAAGAAATATATCAACCAATAAACATAATTAAACTAGAGGATATGAATATCATTTCTTAAGAAGAAATCAACAAAACCTGGATAAAAAGTATGAAAAAATGGTGGCTGAAAGTGAAATCAATGGAATTAGCAAAGAACTCTGCATCGAAGAATTTGAATCCAATTTAGTGAACAATGTAATTTTGAAAGCTATTGTAAATTCCGCGAGTATATGGTTATCGTTGTGACACTTACGGGCGTCAATCCTGAAAGATGTGTTGTGAAATTAGGTTACAAGTTCTATTCCAAACTAACAAAGCCTTATAATATCAGATAAACTCCTCAAATATCATACATTACCCACTAACTTATTAAGTTTTTAAACAAGTTTGACTTAAAACTAGTAGCTCAGCACTAAATTAGGTCCAATACATATTTCCAGCCAAGTTAACAGGATTCAATTCATATATAAAAGGAAAAAGATGGAATCCCCAAAACTTAAAACAGGAGCTAAATTCACTACAGACATGATTTGAAATAAGCGAAAGTGAGAAGCTAGGCAAAAGCTAAAGCCACAGATTCGTAATCAAGAGCGACTCGAAACAAAATTTGAATCGAGATTGCCAGGAATAGACTAATCCCAGCTTAATGGATCTAATTTAACACTCCAACTTATGCAAAAAAAACAAAAAACCAAATTACTCAAACTGGGCAAATCTCCAAAAAGTTACATGAACTCTAGAATTGGAGCTGAATCTTTCTAGGAGAACGAAAACAAAACCAAAAAAAAAAAAGAAAATGTGAAGGCTAAAGCAACCCCCCTCTGTCCTCTGCTTTTCGACTCCATTAAAGCCCCTAAAGAACACCGTCCTCTTCCCCCTTCGACTTCTCTCATTAGTCAACAAATTAATGGCCATCCAATGCATTATAACGGTTGCCTTGATCATAAAGGAGGAGAGAGAGAGAGAGAGAGGAAGAGTAATGGTTGGGAATAAGAAGGCAGTAGGGCCCCGTTTTGCACTGTCTGTCTTGTTTTTTGGGTTCCTCAGCAATGGAACCAACGAAGAAGAAGAACAGCCAGAGGGGAAAAGAAGCTGCTGGCACGTGCCCAGCATGTGTCCATTAAGTAAGAAGGGGAAAGGGAAAACGTTGGGCTTGGGAGGAGGCTGTCTGGGATTTGAGCTAGCCAGGCCCGCCAACGAAAAGAAAGGAAAAAAAAAAAAAAGAACCTGGAAATCGATGAGGCGTGTTGGCCACTGGGCCAAGGCGGAAAAGAGGTAAGAGACCGGCTCAGCATGAGGAAAAAGAGGAAATGTGGTTGGGTTGGGCCACTAGTTCTGAGCTTTGAGTTTGGGCTTCGAATTCTTCTTTTCTTCCATTGTTCATTGCTTGATCCAACCTTTGAGGTTGCTGCTTATTTTTTAAAATTTTTCAATTCCTACAAAATGAATAAAAATATTATTAAAATTCTAATTAATCAATTATTTCGAGCAAATATTAGGTAATAAAAGGGTATAATATGTAATAATTTGGGTTGAATAAATACCCCCAGGCCTAAGTTGTACTAGTCCTTGAGTAAAACAAAACTAAAAATCCTAGAAAATAAAATAAAATAAAATCCTAACTCACTTTCGTAGGAATCATGATTATACTTAGCACGTGCAATAAGCCCTTTAAACCCCTAGGTTACCCCTAGTGGATAAGAAAGGTCTCGTGAGAGCTTGCAGAAGATATACCCATAAAATCTAGAAAATAAATAAATCGAAAAAGGAAAAGAGAGACAGAAATAGAAAACCAGTTTGGATTTTCAAACATAAATATATAACGGAGAAGACTGTGCACATTCTAACTAACCAAATTACCCATGTAGTAAAGATATTGGCCTGCATATTAACAGAATATACTCATCAAGGCTCTCTACCCCATGGATGACATCAAAGCACTGATTTTTCACCCCACTGTACATCTAAACTTTGAATCCATCCTAGTGCTTGTGTGCAAGTGCATCATCATCCGAGGGCTTAGACTTACCAGAATCAAACTCAATCCCACCTGACTAACACAAACTACATTATTGACTTATTAACATAGGAAGGAAGCTTTTTCAATAGTAGTAGTACCTCAAAGGATAACACCCAGTAGTACATACCTCAAAGGGTAATACCCAACAGCGTATGCCTGAAAGGGATACTTTTCATTCCAAATTTCATTTTATTTCCTTTTCTCTCTTTCTTATTTTTTCATTTTCATTTTTATTTTTCTCTTTTGTTTGTTTTTTGAATGCAAAGAAAAAACAAAGTAATCGTATCAAAGACAAGTGGAAGAGTGAATCATGAAAGACTAAGACCTTAAGACAATGATGAAGTGATAAATAAGGACTGGATTGCACATTAATAATGAACAATTGAGGTTAGAATTAGAGCTTAGAAAGACAAGCTAAAAGTCAAAGTACAGAGGATTTAAGCTGATCAGAATAGTACGAAGCTTCTCCAAAAACAAAACAAAATTTTTTTGGATTTCAATTTTTAAAAATTTTTCAAAGTTTCCCCACCCCCGCACCTAAATCTCACAATGTCCTCATTAGGAGTGAAAAGGAAGATAAAAGAAAAAACTAAAAAGAAAAACAAATATACAAAAAGAAGACTAAGACTCAAAAGGAAAGGACAATGATAAGACGCTAAACACAAAAAGAAGTTAATAAAAATAAAACAAGGCAACAATTATATACAAAAGAAAACAAAATTAAAAGAGGATATAAAGAGGAATGTTTATATCAGGTCAGGTGCAGAAGTACACCTAAGCTATAGCCTTCCTGATAATCAAGGAATTTATGGAGCATCAGCCATTACATGTCAAGCTTAAAAGTGCTACTTAAATCAAAACTCGTTAGCGCACAAAGTAGCTTATCGAATATAGACGTCCAACTCTCAATAAAAGTAATGCAATATCGATTAAAAAGTTGGAGCCAAAATGAGTACATCTACCATGGCCATGAAGCACAAGTAAGGGCCCACTTCAACTTGTCAAATAGTTGGGCCTAATAAGAAAATAGGAAGACTTACATAAAATCAGCCAGTGAATGGGTCATTGGCCTAGAAATTATATCATCATGAACGATCGATCTAGGCAAAACATTGGGTGCTAAATCCACAAGTCTTGTAATCTCAAGAAGCTTAGGAGTCTGGACTAAATCAAAATTCTCAGTGACAATGGTCTTAGACTTGACAAGTTCAGACTTGCGAGATTCGAAGAGGTGGTTAGATTTGATAAGCTCAAAACAAAAGGACTCATATTCAGCACAAAAACCATCATCAGAACTTCCATAGATATCAAACTCACAAGAAAAAGATTCATATTCTACATAAAGAATGTTATCATCTAATTTAAATAGAAGGTCAAGAATGACGGGATCAAAAGAGCATGATTCATATTCAACATGAAAACCCACATCAAGACCTTCAGTAATATCAAACCTACATGAAAAAGATTTATATTCTTTAGAAAGAATATCATCATTAAATTCCAATTTAGTAGGTCCAATTACCACCACAAATGTCTCTTGTAAAATGGCTTTCTTTGACTCATTAAAATCACGATGCTCAACATCAGGTGTGATGCTCATGTCTAATGCACTAGCACTATTAAGGTCTTCACCCTCTTGAAACTCGCAAAAGTCGTTTAAAGTGGTGGATGGGATAGAAGAAACGAGGATATCATCAGCGATATCCTTAGGTGAGCTAGTGTGAGGTGCAAGGTCTTGTGATAGAGATGTAAGGAGGTCACTACCTTGTTCTAGACTAGGCAAAGACATGTCATCATTGAAGTTAGGCCTAGCAAGAGAAGAAGGATCAAAACCATCATAGAGACTAATTTTAGGTTTAGGAGATCCTAAACTAGAGCCAGATTTATGCAAATTAGCATCCTTGCTACTATGACTAAGATAGTGAGAATATTCAACAATCCTCTTTTTCATGTTCTCTACCATTCTATCAGTCATGTCATTGATCTTCTTTTCAACACTTGCACATGTAGCATTCACATATAGGCAAGTACAAGCATCATGATTAGAAGACGCACAATAATTGCATAAAACAGGAGGCACGAAATAGTGGTATGGGTCATGTGAAGCTATTAAGTGATCCTGGGAATAAGGATTAGCATGAAAATCATACTCACTATAAGTTGGGTATTTTAAATTCTCTTTAGCTTGTTCAAACGCATAGGTATCCCAAGCTAGTTTTTCAAAGAAATTCCAAACTTTATCTTAAGTTTTAGATAATAATCCTAATACTCCTCCAGGACTAATAGACTCAACATAACCCCAAGATGCAGCATTCAAACCCACAGTAATGACCTCACAAATTTTTCATTTTTGAAAATTCTGATTCAATTGAGCACGATAATCATTAAGTCGCGATAAATAACTCTAGAAAGGTTCATGCTCGAATTGGGGGAAATTGAAAACTAGCATTCTTGAATCTTTTTCAATTTTAAGACCTTTTCAATTTTTTTAGATTTTTAAATTATGTTATTATTTTTTTAAAGGTTTTTTTTCTGTTATTGAAAGAAAAAGTAAAAGGAAAAACAATAAACTAATAACTAAAACTAAAACAGGGCACCTAAATAATTAAGTTAACGAAATAAACTAACAAAAAGAAAACCATATGACCAAAAGAAAAGAAAGACCAAAAAGACTCACACATCAAAAAGTAACCTAATACCAAAAATAGAAAAGAAGCACACACACAAAGCATGTACACCATTTTCTTTTTATGATCTTGTTTTTGGGATTTTTGATTTTTCTTTTTTTTCCCCTTTCTTTTAAGCCACAAAAGAAAACAAGAAAGTGAATCAAAACAAAATAGTACAAAAATAGAAAATGGGCAAATCTACAATAAAAAACACAAACACAAGGAAACTAAAAGAAAGTAAGAAATAAAACTACACCCAAGCAACCTAATTGTAAAAACGAAATTAAAATGAAAAATTAAACTCCTAAAATCAAAGTTCGACATACAGAAAAATCCACACAATCACCAGGGATATAAATGTATTTTTCTCCAAATTTTCTCTGCCCCCAACTATGCAGAAAAATCCAAACAGATTATTAAGTCCAAAATTCACAAAAAAATTCAAATGATCTGAAAATTTCAAAAAAATTCACACAAACTCCAAAAAATTATGCTGAATCTAGAAAAAATATTAGCACAGCAAACATCACAACTGAATTGCTCCAAAAAATTCAAACAGACTGTGAAATTGGTAAAAAAAATCTACATTGTTCTAATTTCCGGATCAGTTCTACCTTGTATCTTTTTGCTGCATACAAACCAAATTGATTAGTACTGTTTTTTCAGCAACCAATAAACTCTAAAAATAGAAATGAAGCTAATCTAACCAAACATCAAAAATTAAAATCAAAATACTAGCTTGATTCAAAATCAAAAAAGAACTAAACTAAATTACTAAAACGAGAAGCGGCTCAACTAAAACTAAAAATCACAACTATAAAACTAAAATGAAAATGACTCGAACAACTCAAACACTAAACGCAACCAAATTTCACAAATTCACCCCCGACAACGGTGCAAAAAACTTGTTATAAATTCCACAAGTGTACGGTTATCGTTGTAACACTTACGGGTGTCGATCCTCAGAGATGTGTTGTGAAATTAGGTTACCAAAATTCTATTCCAAACTAACAAAACCTTATAATGTGAGATAAACTCCTCAACTATCAGACATGACCCACTAACTTATTAAGTTTGTAAATAAGTTTGACTTGAAGCTGGTAGCTCAGCACTAAATTAGCTCCAATATATATTTCCAGCCAAGTTGATAGGATTCAATTCATATATAAAAGGAAAAAGATGGAATCCCTAAAGCAAAAAACAGGAGCTAAATTCACTACAGACATGAGTTGAAATTAGCGAAGGTGAGAAGCTGGGCAAAAGCTGAAGTGTTCACAGATTCGCCATTAGGAGGGACTCGAAACAAAATTTGAATCGAGATTATCAGGAATAAACTAATCCAAGCTTAATGGATCCAAAACCAAATGCGAATTTAGCACCCCAACTTATCAAAAAAATAAAAAACAAATTTCTCAAACTGGGCAAATCTCCAAAAAACTACATGAACTCTAGAATTGGAACTGAATCTTTCTGGGAGAATGAAAACAAAACAAAAACAAAGAAAATGTGAAGGCTAAAGCTGCCCTTCTCTGTCCTCTGCTTTTCGACTCCATTAAAGCCGCTGAAGAACACTGTCCTCCACCCTCCTTCGACTTCCCTCATTATTTGACAAATTAATGGCAGTCGAACGCATTATAACGGTCGTGGTGATGATGGTGGTGATTAAGGATCATGAAGGAGGAGAGAGAGAGGAAAAATCACGGTAGGAAATGGGTAGGTAAGAGGGCCCTATTTTGCGCTGTCTGTTTTGATTTTCGGGTTCCTCAGCAATGGAACCAATGAAGAAGAAGAATAGCGGGAGGGCGAAGAAGCTCCCGGCACGTGCCTAGCACGTGTACATTAAGTAAGAAGGGGAAAGGGAAAGGATTGGGCTCGGGGGGTGGCAGTCTGGGATTTGAGTTGGGCCAAGCCCATGAAAGAAAAGAAAGGAAAAAAAAAAAAAACTTAGAAATGGACGAGGCATGTAGGCTGCTGGGCCATGGAGGAAAAGAGGGAAGAGACTGCCAAGCATGAGGAAAAAGAGGAAATGCATTTAGGTTGGGCCGCTTGTTCTGGGCTTTGAGTTTAGGCAACGAAACCTTCTTTTCTTCCGTTTTTCCTTGCTCGATCCAACCCTTGAGAGTGTTGTTTATTTTTCCAAAATTTTCAATTCCTACAAAATGAACAAAAATATTATTAAAATTCTAATTAACCAATTCTTTTGAGCAAATATTAGGTAATAAAAGGGCATAATATGTGATAATTTTGGGTTGACCAAAAGCTGAAGAAATTGTTGAATTATTTGGAAGAAATGCCAGACCTAAATATGTTTCAACAGGATGAATGACCTATTTTTCTTTTGGCTTTATTCCGGAGAAAATGACATACTTTAAAGAAACTAGCCTTACTCCTATAAGCTAAACATGTTATATCCTAAACACAGCTGGAGCGCATAATAGAAAAGAAATGTTTGAACATTGAAAAAAGGGTATGGATAGTGTCTTGAACTTGAAAGCGATGTGAACATGAATTATCTTATATTATAACTAAATGACATCACTCATTAGATGAGAAAGGTAAAAATGTATTAAGCATGATGGAAACATCAATTGCTATGTTCAAAAATGATGGAAATAAATCGAAACTGAATTTATTAGAGTGCAACTTGATTTCGAAGAAAAAGCAATAGAGTGGAAAAGTAGGATTAATAACATAGAACTTTGGCGAATGAGGTATCTAGAAAATTTTATTGCTGCATTCAATCAATATTACTACAAAATTAGGCATAGTGAAACCAATCTTAATATATTTTATGATAAATTACCTTATATAGTAAATTCTATAATTAATGAAAAATACATCATTTTGAGCACAAATGTAACGCAAAAAAGGGAGAAACTTTTTCCTAAATATTAGAAAAGGGGTTTAGCTTAAAATTGAAATCTTAGTTAGGCTCAGCAATAAGATGTAGACATCTAAAAATGACATCTTAGTCTTAATTTTCCAATAATGAAAATTATATCCCAGCATGTATAGCTAGGGGTCTAACAGAGTAATCCTCAATTAAAGTCTGAAAGAAAAACAAAGAAGGAAAAACAAATGACTAATGGAGCACAAAAAGCCCAAATATCCCAAATTAACAATGTTACTAATTGATGCTCTACTTTATCAGGTAAATCAGGTGGGTTGTGTTGAGGGTAAAATCTATACCCTTCCCCCACTATTCTACTTTATCTCTCTTTTGTGATTGTTGACTCCAAAATTGCCACAGTTCTATTCTTTAGGCAGTTCGCCAGTCACTGTAATTGTTTACTTTATTTTTTAGGCTCTTCATGGACTAAATATTGCACCTTTTTCATTATTTAATGTGATACGTACTGATTTTTTACATGATTGCGTGATATTGTAATCAAGATTTGATTTCTCATATTGAATAATAGAGGCCGTCAGTGATGACGTACGGTGATATGATGCATCCCATCATATCACTGTATCATCATCTCTGAATTTGGATCCTTTCGAATATCTCAGGGGCCTTTTGAAAACTTTTTTGAGGTGAAATTAGTTTTAGTGTCCCTTCGCTTGTCCCTCGCGGTTATGATTCGCTTTGAAAAGTAATTGTTGTTTGTAAGTTTTCTCGAAAACTCACTGTAACTCTATTAATTCATTTTCTTGCTTTCACATTTTTACGTTTATTTTATTTTTATTTCATTTTTAGGTGGAAAGATTATTGATTCAGGATAAATCCGATTTACCTCAGATGGGCTTCCTCTGAACTATCACCCCGCAAGCCAGACCCATACGAGGGTGCAGGGTCCAGAAGGAGTCTCCCTATGGTTACCCTTAAGCCCATGATTGCTCAAGGGCCCAAAGTGCAACCCTAGGGGCCTACTCTGGGCCCAATCGAACCGAGACCGACGGCCTACGTGGGCCCTTCAGGTAAAGTTACTATTATACCCTTTCTTAAGAAGGCTATAAATAATGGCCTGCTTCCCTCGGGAAAGGGGTTAGCAAGTGTGAACATGAAATTGACTTTGATCTCCTTGAACATATAATTCGGACTCTGAACTGACTTGACCGTCGGAGGGTGTTCCCCGGTTCACAACCCAGGGTTGCCTTTTTTGCAGGTCGGACCACACAGAGTTGAGCACGACGAAGTGTTGATTTTCAGCTGTCAGATAAACCCGTCCGTGTGCCCTACGTCTCTAGTAACCGTACCTCAAAGGATTCTTAAATTGTACTGAATCAAATTGGCACCGTCTGTGGGGAAGAGGCGGTAATGATGGTAGTAAGCGAAGCAACACGGGCTCGAACTCACTGAGATAAGGCCCCGACCGTTGCCATTTTCGCGCCGCCGATGGCGAAGGACGCCTTCGAGAGCTCCAGAGCGAGCCCTCGAGCGGCTAGAACATCACCCCCGGAGCGGGTGATGGATACACTCAAGGGCCTCATATCCACCATGGCCGACACCATCAAACATCAAGTGTCCGAGTAGGTGAAGAAAGCTATGGACACTACAAGCTCGGCTCAGCCAGTCCAGGTAGGAGGATTTCCCTATCGGCCAGAGGGCGGGCCGTCCTTCCACCTCATAGAACATCGCAGGGAGGTAACGCAGTTAGATAGGAGTGCTCGGCTTCCCCTTGATAGGCAGGAGCTGGCTGCCCGATCTGCGCATGGAAAGACTGTGACTTCGGCAACTGCCTCCACTCCTTATGTGACATACTGTAGGCGTACTGCATGGCTTGAGCAACACGAACAGACTTCTGGACCGAGGGAAGAGAACTCAAGCAGGCAATGCCCCAGTCCGGAGCGCTATGCGCACCGCGACCGTTCCTGAAGCCGGCCCCCGCGAGGGACGCGCCGGTAGGAGATGAGCCGATCGAACCGTTCTCCCCGAAGGATGTCGCAGCACGGCCAGGAAAGGAAGAGTCCCTCAGTGGTCGAAGTCGAACGCCACCCTGACACCCTTATCAAGGTGTCGGGGACTGCCGCTCCTCCAGCTGTGCTTCCTTTCTCAACCCTGTTTAGCGCCGAGATCATCAATGCTCCGTACTACGGGAAGGTCAAGATGCCAACTATGGATCTCTATGATGGGACCGCGGATCTAGAAGAGCATTTGAGAGTTTACAAAGCCCAGATGTATGTGCAAGACGTGGATGACGCGTCATACTGCCACTATTTTCCTGCCACCTTAAAGGGAGTGGCACAATCTTAGTTCAACGGTCTTGCCCCAAGGAGCATAACTTGCTTCCAGGATCTGGCCGACAAGTTTGTGAGCCAGTTCATAGCCAGCCGCAAGGAAAGGCGGACCAGCATCCATCTGTCAAAGATTAAGCAGGGACCGCAAGAGTCCCTCGTCAAGTTTGTCAAACGTTTCCACCAAGAGGCCATGCTGATTCCTAACCTGGAAGAAGGGGTAGCTCACACTTCCTTCTTGAATGGCCTTAGAAATGGACATTTCAAGTTCTTTCTGGCGGAGCAGAAGGAGACAATGCTGGCGGAGGGCTTAAGGAAGGCCGCAGATTTCATCCGAGCCACTGAGATTTGCACGGATGGCCCGGACACCTCGAAGAAAACGAGGACTTTCGGAGACTGAGGCTTTAATTGTGGGGAAAGGAATCCTGCACCATGATACAGAAGGAGGCAGTATGAGACACTTGACCTACGGTTTATCACAAATGCTAGGAGCATCCTTATGGAGGTCAGAGGACACCCGATGCTGCGCCGGTCGCCTCCCATGACGGCACCCCACAAGCCTTAATAAGGTAGGAAATATTGCGAATTCCACGAACAAAGCGTGCATACCACGACCAAATGCCGAAAATTAAAAAAAGCCCTTCATGAGTTAGCAGACAAAGGACAGATTGATCGATTTTTGAAAAGAGGGCCACGCTCCTTGTGGCAAGAGCGGGCTCCTGCCCCACCCCCACCACGGGATAAGGAATGTTCCACGGAAATTGTAACAGCCATAGTGGGCGGCTATACGGAGGAAATCACCCTGATGGCATGGAAAGCTCAGCTTGGAAGCGTGCAGCAAATACTCGCTGTTGATCAGGGACGTTGCATAGCGGCGCCAACAATGGTGTTCAGGGGAGAAGATGCCCCGAGGTTCGCATCCCCTCATAATGACCCTCTGGTGGTCGAGATGAAAATCACCAGCGCGATTGTACGACAGATCTTGGTCGACACGGGCAGCTTCGTGGATATTATAACCTGGGATTGCTTGAAGAGGCTCTCGCACCCAGGACGTGACCTCGTTCCTATGGCAAATCCTATCCTGGGCTTTCGGGGGTAGAAAGTTAATCCCACGAGAACGATTCGCCTCCTGGTTCGCTTTAGTGATAAGAACAAGTTCAAAAGCCTGGAGGTTGACTTCCTAGTCGTCGATATACCCTCGGCCTACAATGCTATCATTGGGCGACCGACCCTTCATAGGGTGAAGGCCGTGGTGGCCCCGTGCCTCCGCCAACTTCAATTTAAAGCAGATGATGGAAATGTTGGGGAACTCTACTGGGATCTGAATAGCCCGCGAATGCTACCTGGTAAGCAAAAATCCCCTCATCGAATGGACCAGAGAGCGCGGGACGTCGGGACCGCCACAGGCGGAGAGGCGGGCAAAGGTGAGGCTGGCCGCTCCGGCCCTAGAAGCCCTGGTCATCCCTCGCCTCTTCCGAGCCTCCGCGATTGCGCCCAGAAGTCACGGATGTGGTAGACCACCTGCCTCTCGAAGATGAACGGCCAGAACGTACCGTGCAGCTCAGTCAAGACGTATCGGCCGACGGCCGGCAGTCACTTGCTTCCCTCCTACGAGAGTATAAGGACGTTTTCGCCTTCGAACCTAATGAAATGCCCGACATCACCACAACTGTGATAGAACATCGCTTAAATGCTGGTCCCCGGCACAAACCGGTTGTCCAGAAGAAGCGCCATATGGGTCCCGAATGGGTAGCCACGGCAAACACCGAGGTGCAGAAGCTATTGGAGGCTGGTTTCGTTCGAGAATGTCACCACCCCGAGTGGGTCCCGAATGTGGGGCTGGTTAAAAAGCCAAACGAGACACGGAGGATGTGCGAGGACTTCACAGACCTAAACAAGGCTTGCCCGAAGGATAGCTACCCTTTACCCAAGATTGACAAGCTGGTGGATGCCACAGCCGGTCATGCCTTGCTGAGCTTTATGGACGCATTCTCCTGGTATCACCAGATAGCCCTCTGCCCGGACGACCAGGAAAAAACTGCATTCATCACGGACCGCGGTCTCCACTGCTATAGGTGATGCCTTTCGGCCTGAAGAACGCAGGAGTAACATACCAGCGCCTGGTCAATAAACTGTTCGAGCCACTCATCGGACAAACCATAGAAGTGTACGTCGATGACATGATAGTGAAGAGTAAAGCAGAAGAAGGTCACAGCCATGACCTGAGGAAGACATTCGAAATACTTCGAACGTTCAACATGAAGCTCAATTCGAAAAAGTGTGTTTTCGGGGTTCGGTCGGGAAAGTTTCTCGGTTTCATGATTAGCCATCGCGGTATCGAGGCAAATCCAGACAAAATCCAGGCCATCCTGGATATGAAACCGCCTCAGAACATGCGAGAAGTGCAGCGTCTCACGGGTTGCATAGCAGCCTTGGACGATTCATGTCTCGTTCTGCGGACAAGTGCCAGCCTTTCTTCTGCGTCTTACGCCAAAAGAGCAATTTCAATTGGGACGAACAGGCAAACGAGATTTCCAGGCCCTAAAAGCGTACTTCGCTTAACTACCCCGAATCGGCAGTCCAGCAGAAGGAGAAGTCCTGGTGCTGTATTTAGCTGTGTCAGATCACGCTGTCAGCGCCGTCCTCGTGGCCGAGCGCATGCGGGAGCAGATACCAGTATATTACGTAAGTCACGCCCTGGCCGGTGCGGAAATGAACTATCCCCTCATTGAAAAATTTGCGTACGCCCTGGTGATGGCCAGTTGGAAGCTTAGGCCTTACTTCGAAGCCCACAAGATCTTGGTCTTAATCGACCAACCTTTGCATAACGTCCTACAGAAGCTAGATGCCTCAGGACGCCTCCTGAAGTGGGCTGTCGAACTTTCCCGCTATGATTTGGCTTTCGAACCACGACGGGCCATCAAGGCTCAAGCATTACCCGACTTCTTCGCTGAGAGCACCGCGCTCCCTGAGACAGATTCCCGACCACGGTCGTGGCACCTGTTCGTGGATGGCTGGTCCACTAAAGATGACAGTGGGGCTGGCCTCATCATTGAAAGTCCCTTCGGGTTGCAGTATGAGCACGCTCTAAAATTCACGTTCAAGGCGTCTAACAATGAAGCCGAGCATAAAGCTCTCGTCATGGGGATCGAGCTCTGCTGCACTGCAAGAGCTGATTCCGTCCAAGGTTTTTTTGACTCCCAGCTCGTCGTCAGCCAACTTAATGGGTCTTCTGAGGTAAAGGACGCGATCATGGCCGCGTACGTCCGGCGGGTCCGCGAGGCTACCCGGCCACTCAAACATTTCTCTATCGCACACATCTTGCGTTCGGAGAATCGGCAGTCAGATGCCCTATCCAAATTGGCAAGCTCCTCGAATGATGGAAAGCCCAAGAACATCCAGTGGGAAACTCTAACGGAAAGGAGCATCGACTTGCATGAGGTGCAATGGCTTGACAGAAGCCCGACCTGGATGGAACCTATCCGTGCATACCTCACTGATTGAACGCTGCCCATGGACCCCAAGGAGGCCGAAAAAGTAAGGAGGACGTCGAATTGGTTCATCTTGTGCGAGGGCATTCTCTACAAGCGATCATTCGCCCGGCCTCTCCTACGATGTGTGACCCCGGTGGAAGGAAAGCGAATACTGGAAGAACTGCATGAAGGCATTTGCAGCTTGTATGTAGGCGGCCGGGCTTTAGCCATTATGGCTATACGAACCAGCTACTATTGGCCTAGTCTGCGGGAGGATACAATGACTCTGGTGTAGACCTGCGAGAAGTGCGGAAGTTCACCCCCATTCAACGGACCCCCTCCACCCTCTTGACACCGATGGTCCCCTCTTGTTCGCACGTGGGGCATGCACATCCTCAGCCCTTTTCCCACGGCTACCAGCTAGTGCAAGTACCTTTTCATGGCGGTCGACCACTTCACAAAGTGGATCGAGGCCGAAGCTGTTGCCTCTATCACCATCGCCGAAGTGCGTAAATTTATATGGCGCAACATCGTCACCCGTTTTAGCATCCTCCGTGCTATCATCTTTGACAACAGGCAACAGTTTGACACTACCAAGCTCATGGACTACCTCTATAACTTGGGTTGCCAGGTTCACTTCACGGCCGTCGCGCACCCCCAAACCAGTGGCCAGGCAGAGGCGGCCAACAAGTCTATTCTCCATGGTCTGTAGAAGAAGCTTGATAATGTCAAAGGGAAATAGGTGGACGAGTTGCATGGTGTCCTTTGGTACCTTCGCACAACCGAAAAGACAACTACGGGTGAAAGCCCGTTTATGCTCGCCTATGGTTCCGAGGCGGTCTTGCCCGTCGAGGTGGCCCTCCATACCCATCGGCTGACCACCTTCCAGGAAGCGTTAAATAATGCGGCACTCCACGAAGCTCTCGATCTCATTCCGTCCATTCGCGGTGACGCCCTTCTTTGCGAGGCTCTCTACGCATCGCACGGCAACATAACCACTCAACAAGGATTCACCCTATCCACGTCGGCGATCTCGTCCTTCGTCGCACAGAGGTTGTTGCTCACGCAGGGGAGCACGGAAAGCTAACTGCTAACTAGGAAGGCCCCTACAAGGTCACTGCGCAGATCCACCCTGGCACATACTGGCTGGAAACCCTCAGGGGCACCCCCTCACATTTAGGCTTATTTTGTTCTGTTCTTTCTTGTCTAACATGCATGTCATGCACTCTTCGTACTGAATATCAAGACCCAGCTGGTTATCTTTTCGCACATCTACCTACTTCTTGTTTCCGGTCGCTACACTCTTAGCCCCTCTGCGGGCTACGAGTCCCAGAGCACGACCTTACGGCCGGTCGTTACACTCCTAGCCCCTCTGCGAGCCAAGGGTTCCAGCCAGTCACTACAATCTTAGCCCCTCTGCGAGCTAAGGGTCCCCAAGCACGGCCTTACGGTTGGTCGCTACACTCTTAGCCCCTCTGTGGGCTAAGGGTCTAAGGGCACGGCCTTTTGTTCTTTCGTCTGGGGGCCGCCATCACAAGAATTAAGTACAAATATGAAACGAAAGACCAAGAGGAAGAATATCATATAAAGCCAGACATGGCAGAGCAGCAAAAAGGAGACTGTTTCATTAAAAGTAAAATATCACACCACAATCTTTTACAGGCATTTTGAAAACAAAAGCAAAAATAGGAGCAAGCGAAACAGTGGAATGGGTGGAATGGGGGCTACGCGTCGGGCTCTCCGTTGTCCTCACGCCCTTCCTCTTTGGATGCACCAGCCTTAGCCTCCAAAAGGTTCACCAGCTTCACCCTCAGATGGCGGGGGGATAAACTTCACCTCCTTAGGGTCGCCGCCCTCTGCAACAGCCCATTCGTGCTCGTCCACGAAGCCCAAATAGGCCTCAAAATACCGATCATCTGAGAATTCGCCCGTAAGAGTTAGCAAGACCTTGCGGAGGTAGACGACAGTCTTCGAGCGGCCATGCTGATAGCCCAGCTCCTGGGCTTATATAGCATCCGCCGCGGCCTTCTCTAACTGACGCTGTAGCTCTTTCTTTTCGCCTTTGCGGCCCTCGAGATCTGCCTGCAGCCTCTCACAACATCTCTAGTATCGAGAGACAAGTCCCTCCGGTCGTCGACACTCTACAACGGCCTTTACCCCTTTTGTGAAGACATCGGCCATGACTATCTTTTCTTCAGATACCTTTGGGGGGTCCGAAGGCTCGGGGGCCGCCAGATCCTAGGATTTCATTATGTCCTGGATGAGAGAAAGCTTGGCGCCCACGTCCGCCCTGATAAAATTGGCTGAAGGCCGCGGAGCGAGCAAGAAGGAGCTGCCAGTACCTAGAGTCGCGGCCTCTGCACCTCGGGTAGGATTCGGATGTACTTGTTGGGCAGGGGTTCGCTCCCCCTGTTGACCGACTCCCTGATTCACCAGCAGTGGGATGGTTGGCCTGCGCTCCCCCCACCGGCAAGGGGGCGGGCGCCCCGGTCCCCCAGGAGGATCCTCGGTCCTTTGCTTCTTGTGGATTGGCAAACTCACGGAGGGCCTCTTTCTGCGAGGAACAAGAGAGGGCGCCTGCCAGGGGCAGTTAAGTCAATTGTGAGACAAAGGCGGGAAGAGCGCATAAATCCACACATCGTACCTTTTTGGCTTGCTGAGCGATAAGAAGCTGCCTCTTTTCCTCCCGCCTCCGCTCGGCGGCGGCCGCCACCTGTTTGGGCGTGGCATCCCCAGCTTCAAAGACCGTCAGCCGTGTTGTCGCTTGGTCTGCACAAAACAAACAAGAAGTCAGGTCAGCACCAAATAAAAAGTAGGCCAGTATGGCAACGGCTAAGTGCCCTTAGTAATATTCTTAAGGATCAGAAGGCCGGCCGTAGCAAAAAAGAAGTCGTTCACAAAACACTTTAGCCTAGGGAGCCAGTTCAATGGCTCTTGGTCGCTAGATTTGCTCGTCCTCTTCTAGGGCCCTTTCACCGACTCAATTGCTTGGGTCATGAACCTAGGGATTGTCCGAGGCTTATCATACCCACGTATATAAAATATAAAATAACGGGCCGTGCATCGCTCCTCTTCGGTAGGCTCACCGAAGGGGTTCCGAATGGGTTTCCTCGCATTCCACTCAGGGACGTCACCCCAACCCGATTCTCGATGTAGGAACAGAAAGTCGTACTTCTAGTACTTCAGCTTCAACGTCTTCTCAATGGCCGTCATGAAACCCGGCCTATTATTGAAGCAGTACCACCCCAAATCCCCGGTCTCCTTGTGGGCCTTCTGCACCATGTGAACCAAGCTAAACGCCCGGGCCGAACATGCTAGGCCGCGCAGTTCACAAGTCCCAATTAAGGAACAAATATTGTGCCAAGAGGTAGGCACGATCTGCGCTGGCGCGAGCTCGTACTTATTCAGAATTTCCCTGATCACAGGATGCAAAGGGAAACGCAGACCATAGTTTAGGGCCGCCCGGTATACAGCTATACACTTGGCGGGCGGTTCATTCATGGTGGCGTCCGGCTCAGGAAGCACGAAAGAATACTCAGCGGGCAAAAGGTACTGCGTCTCGAGGGCAAACCTCTTAAGTTTGCTAACGGCCTTAGCATCGGGGAAGTGACTCCCTGGGCCGTCCTGTGGGTTTGAGTGGGTTGGGGCCCCGGGAAACTCCAGCCCTTTGGCTACAATTTCGGTGACTGGAGGCGCACGACCGGTTCACCTCGGCGTCGACCCCACCGGCTCTGATGATGATCCAGCGAGAGAGCTTGTCGAAGCCCCCTTCTAGGACAAACTTTGCGAAGAGTGCCCAGAGGCCGGGTTGCAGGAGCCTGACCAAGAAGAAGTGCTACATCTAGAGAAAGGCGCCTCGGCCTCCGGGTCTGATTGAATAGGTGCTGAGCAAAGATCACCTAGTGTGCCCTCAGCCAGCAGCTCATCTGGGGACTGCATGCGGGGGGTAGACTTCGTCTTCGCCATCCAGCGAACCTAGAAGATGGGCACATAGTTAGCAATGGTGATCTCCCAAGGGTACATCACCTCCACCTCGGGGCTAAGAATGCTTGGGGTGGAGGAATACTCGCAGCTGGACCACAAGGGCATGCTCGGCCCAAAAAGGGGAACGATGTAGGGAATCTTTTTTGGCTCCCTACACTTATTCTATCAGGGGATGCCAGCAACCACTCGGCCATCAATAAAGACCGAGAGGCTAGAGAATTGCGGTGCCGACCCTCCAATTAGGGACCAGCTTGCCTCTCACGGACGTCCCCACTAGACGAGCAAGATGATGATATAATATACAACAAACAGTGCTTCGAGAGAGCATGAACGTGTACCTGTGAACGGTGAAGATTCAAGGACCTGGTTGAAGATGGGGAGAGTGCCTTCAAACAACCCTTTGAAGATACAAAGAAAAGCTTGAGGCGCTACAACAAAGTTTGAAAAGTGAAGAGGGAGTAGGTAGCAGAGCTTCTCTCTCTAAAAGCTGGTTTCTCTCTCTAGGAACCGAAAATGTGAAGAACCTAAATGACCTCCCTCAGGGGATGCTCATCTCTTTTATAGAGTAAAAAGAAAGCGCACCTCGATAGGCGCATCTCTTCCCAACCAACGCTACGTGGCGCCCATCAGAGCCACGTCATCGGCGACGCTTAAGTAGTAAGAGCCTAACGCAGGAGCCAGCAGCACGGCCTGAAGGCCGGTCGCTACACTCTTAACCGCATTGGGGGCTAAGGGTTATCAAGCCGGTCGCTACACCTCTAGCCACATTGGGGGCTAGGGACCCTGGAGCGCAGCCTTTCGGCCGACCACTATACTCTTAGCCCCATTGGGGGCTCGAGATCCCTGAGCGCGGCCCCTCGGCCGGTCATTATACTCTTAGCCTCATTGGGGGCTAGGGATCTTGAGCACGACCTTTGTGGTCGGTCGCTCTACTCTTAGTCCTATTGGGGGCTAAGGGTCATCGAGCGCGGCCTTTGTGGTCGGTCGCTGCACTCTTAGCCCCATTGGGGGCTAAGGGTCATCAAGCGCGGCCTTTGTGACCGGTCGCTACACTCCTAGCCCCATTGAGGGCTTAAGGTCATCAAGCATGGCCTTCGTGGCCGGTCACTACACTCTTAACCTCATTGGGGGCAAAGGGTCATCAAGCGCGGCCTTTGTGGTCGGTCGCTACACTCCTAGCCCCATTAGGGCTAGGGACCCCGTAGCGCGGCCTCTCGGTCGACCGCTATACTCTTACCCCATTGGCGGCTCGGGATCCCTGAGCGCGGCCCTTCGGCCGTTTGCTATACTCTTAGCCCCATTAGGGGCTAGAGATCTTGAGCATGGCCTTTGTGGCCGGCCACTCCACTCTTAGCCCTATTGGGGGCTTGGGGTCATCAAGCGCGACCTTTGTGGCCGGTCGCTACACACTTAGCCCTATTGGGGGCTAAGGGTTATCAAGCGCGGCCTTTGTGGCTGGTCGCTACACTCTTAGCCCCATCAGGGGCTAGGGACCCTAGAGCGCGGCCTCTCAGCCGGCCGCTATACTCTTGGCCCCATTGGGGGCTCAAAATCCCTGAGCGCGGCCCCTCGGCCGATCGTTATACTCTTAGCCCCATTGGGGGCCAGGGATCTTGATCACGGCCTTTGTGGCTGGTCACTCCACTCTTAGCCCCAAGCACGGCCTTTATTGCCGGTGCTACACTCTTAGCCCCATTGGGGGCTAAGGGTCATCAAGCGCGTCCTTTGTGGCCGGTCGCTGCATTCCTAGCCCCATTGGGGGCTAGGGATCCCTGAGCGCGGCCCGTCGGCCGATCACTATACTCTTAGCCCCATTGGGGGCTAGGAATCCTGAGCACAGCCTTTGTGGCCGGTCGCTCCACTCCTAGCCCCATTAGGGGCTTGGGGTCATCAAGCGCGGCCTTTGTGGCCGGTCACTACACTCCTAGCCCCATTTGGGGCTAAGGGTCATCAAGCGCGGCCTAAGTGGCCAGTCGCTACGATCCTAACCCCATTGGGGGCTAAGGGTCATCAAACACAGCCTAAGTGGCCGGTCGATACAATCCTAGACCCATTGGGGGCTAGGAATCCCTGAGAACGTTCCTACGACCTTCTCGTATAACATACAAACAACACTTGGTACGAGAAACAGATTTTCATTACGATGATCCCGATCAGTACAAACGATTAGAAGGGGAAAAACAAGATAACACAAAGGGTGTAAGATAAAAGCCAGGCCTACTCCTCGTCACTCGAGGGGGAGGAGGGTCGGCCGCTCCTGCATCCTCTCCCCGGCCATCGTGAGCACCCCTGACCTCCACTTCATCAGGTTGGTGATAAAGCTGCGCTCCCTGGATCACGGGGTCCATTATACGCATCCAAACCTCAAAGTCCGACCACCTCAAACCTACCAGCAAAGATCTCATGTTCTCAGCCGTATACACGTGAATCGCGCCAAGCTCAAGCATCTCATTCAGGAGCATAGCATAGAACGTCGCCTGAACGATCTCAAGCATTCTTGACTCAGTGGCCGAGGCCGAGCCAACGAAAAGCATGGGCACAGCACATTGAAGTCCTCAGGAAGAGGGCGAGGCGGGCACGAGGCATTTCTCCCGCGCTAGGTGAAGGCCCCCCTGACGTAGTTAGCCACCTCTCTCATGCTGTGAGTAGGGGGAAATGCCATACTTACAGCACAGGCAATTGCCAAAAGTTTCTCCTACATATGTGCTCTATAGGAACTTGCGAGGGAGATGAGTCGTGTATTTATAGGGAACACCAGGGGGATAGCAAGCCAGGAAAATCTCCCAAGAGCCCAGTATCCAACCCATCCTCGACACGTGGCCCTTCCGCCACATGCCCCCCCAAAAAAAAAAGAAAAGGTGGGGAGCAAAGGAAACAGAAACAAAACAATGAGCACGACCTTTATTGATAAATGGCATAAACGACATAAGGTAGAATTCGAGGGAGACATAAGAAGGGGGGTCGCTTACTGCGGTGTTACACTAGATTAGGGGGAGGCCCCGCCTCTTAAGGCCACATCCTCAGCTGTCGCTCCTCCACTCGAGCTTTTGCCTTGGCCACCGGCCCTTGTGCTTTCGTCTGAATGACCTTTCGGGCGGAACCGAGCGTCGTATACCTGGTCACCAAACAACCAAATCCACGACTCAAATGCGCCCCAGCGCGGCTTAGTAAGGGCCACCTCTAACGATCGAAGCCTTAGTCCACGCAGCATACCAAGCCTCTCGGCCTCGTTGAGAAGCCTCGCATAAAAGATCACTTGCGGCAGCTCAGGATGCTCATGCTGGGCGGCCGCCTGCTCAGCAGTCGCAAAATCAAAATCCAGGCATAGGGACCGGAAGTCTTTCGGGAACGGCGACAGGGGAAAGGCTTTCCCCCATCGGTCCCACTGAAAACGGCGAACGACAAACTCGCTCATCGCTTTGGTATCAAGGGAACGCGAAAATGCCATGGAGAGAAGTCAGGTTGCAATTGTTGCCCAATAAGGAAGTGGTAAGGGTCCTGCATTGAAAGTTGCCTTTTATGGTGGACGTGGCGACAGTTTCGTTTTGACACTGTGCACGCCTCGTAACTTGTGCACCTGTGGGCGGTGGCCCCATAACCGTTCATTGTTAAGGCACGATTCCCAAGTACTTCTAGAGGCGTGATGATTGAAAAATCGGTGGTCCACATTCTACCCGACTTCTCGATTAGACTCAACGTATGGGCAGAATGTGGGGGGCTAAGTAATTCAGGATAAATTCGATTTACCTCATATGGGCTTCCTCTGAACTATTACCCTGTAAGCCAGGCCCATACGAGGGTGCGGGGTCCAGAAGGAGTCTCCCTATGGTTACCCTTAAGCCCATGATCGCTCAAGGGTCCAAAGCACAAGCCTAGAGGCCTACTCTGGGCCTACCCAAATCGAGACCGACGACCGACGCAGGCCCTTTAGGTAAATTACTGTTATACCCTTCCCTGAGAAGGTTATAGATAATGGCCTGCTTTCCTTGGGAAAGGGGTTAGCAACTGTGAACATGAAATTGACTTTGATCCTCCTTGAACATATAAGTCGGACTCTGAACTGACTTGACCATCGGAGGGACGTTTCCCAGTTCACAACTCGGGGTTGCCTTTTTTGCAGCTCGGACCACGCGGAATCGAGGATGACGAAGTGTTGATTTCCAACTGTCAGATAAACCCGTCCTTGTGCCCCACATCTCCAGCAACTGCACCCTAAAGGATTCTTAAATTGTACTGAATCAGTTATGATCAAAGACAATATAATTGTCTAAACCAGGATTTGTGCCCTGCATTGGCCCAAGAACTTGGTCGTGTTCCTATATCAGGCTAGTTGTCCTGCTCCTGGATAAGACAATAGCTACGGCCAGGGATTAGACTAGTTAATTGGGACTAATTTTGGTTCAAGAACCCGGCTGGGTTCCTGTATCAGAATCTTGGTCCAGTTCCTTGGTCTACTTTTCATTGATCTTCCAAGATTTAGATTTCAAAGAAAAAAGACAAAAACATTATTGGTAGCCAGTTTCAAAATAAAAAATGAACATCTAGTAAACAAGTCAAACCATTTGCAGGGACATGGTGACCCAGGATTATGTCCCCAGCGGCTTGGTCCTGATATAAGGTTCTCAGTCTTCCCAATGGCTAGCTTGATCTATTTCTTCCTTTTATGCATGGCTAGCATCATTCCGGTACGCCTTTGTTCATCAACAATGGGTTGAAGGGCCATGTCCACTTCAGTTATACCCAATTTCTTTGGTGTTTTTAGGGGGCATTTGTTAATCGATGACCATTGTCAATAAAATGATGGGTATGAGCTTGTTTCTACAAGTTGTGGTAATATATAGAGCCTTGTTGTGTTTAATTCATTCAGTTGGAGGCCTATCACGTCAAGCGTTATGGTAGAAAAGGACCTTTTGGTCTTAAAATAACTAATGAATTACTCAGGGTGGTCAGTATTAGGACTTCCATCTCCGGTGAGACTCTAAGAGGGCCTCTTGATGGTTAATAGAGGAAGTTAAGAGCTCCCATGTGGTAGAGTTAGTCTTTGTCTTTTTCAATATAGTGAGGATAAGATTTTCTTGTGCCTCTTGAGTAGTGACTAGACATTTTGAAGCAAGTGTAGGGCTTTATAACATCTCCTACTATGGGTGAGGTGCTAGACCTCATCTTTTTCATCCCATTTTAACTAAGTGATTTTAATAGGGATGAAGGGAATCATCCATATGTATTTTTGGTTATCTCCCCATATTCTGTTGATTTTGTCCCGGATAAGGAGTAACACGTTAATTTCTTCTTCCGTCGTAAGATTGTGAGCATAGAACTCAATGATTAGTCTGACTATTAGGCTTGGCCACATTTGGAATGGGTAGGGTTCCTTCATCTATCAGACCTTGCATGACATGGTTTCATGCTAAGCATTGACTAGTGGAATGCCCTTTCCAATGGTGATAGTTATAGTAAGCATTCATTCCATATTTCTCATTCCTTTTTCCCTCAGGTATATCAGTGTGGGCCTACTGGGCTTAGGGAATACTTCACTATCTTGTCTTTTCAGGGTTTTTTTGGCTTTGATTTTAAGAGGGGAAAGACCCTATAGGGGCGGTAAGTTTTAGAGGGCTTTGCAACATTAACCTCATTTATTGTTTTAGCATCAAAGTTTGTGCATATTTTTTTATCTTTAAAGAGCTCATAATGCTTTGGTTGGCATTCTTTGGGCCTTTTTCATCTCTTCTTCCACCAACATTCCAGCATCATGTAGTTGTACAAACATGTTCAACTATTGAAGCAATATATGTTCGTGATAATTTGGTCACAGGTGTTTAATGGCCATGTAGACCTATTCTTTCTGCACGAGACATTTTAATGTCAAGGATGCTTTTGCCAGCTAGTGAGCCAAAATACTTAGAAAACATATTTTTTCTCTTTGTTTTGAAGTTCTAAGTCATAGAGTGCGGTATACAACACTGTATCATAGGAATACTATGATTAGAATTCCTTGGTTAAACTTTCTATAGTGCTAACATTCAAGGTAAGGGAGTGAAACCAACAACTCATGGTTTCCACTAAAGTGAGAAGGAATACTTGAGAGAAAAGGGCTTTGTCTATGGCCTTTAGGCTCATATTATTAAAAAAATTCCTCAAGTGGGCAGATAAGTTGCCAAGGCTTGTGAATCTCAAGCTTTCGGAAAGAGAAAACTTAACAGGAAACTTCTCTTTTGACATGGATGTGTCGAAAGTTGGGTATATAAATTGATTACTACGTAGTTAAGATCATCTCAGGAGCTGCTCCAACTTATTTTCCTTTTGATCTGTAGAGATAGATCTTCTTCAAAGATTGAATGGATATACTAAACATCCTGCTCCCTTTCTTTGTCAACCTCATGGTCATGCCTATTTTTAATGATTTCGCTTATGAGTTTTTGTTGCTCATTAACTTCAGCCTCAAATCAAGTTTCCATTTAGGGTATGAAATTATCCATGTTGTTGCAATTAGCTCAGTAACATCACTATTTTCCTCGTGATGGCTGTGGTCGATGTCGTTCCCTACCATGGAATCAAACCTCAGTAAGCGAGATCTCCCTAAGCAACCCTGATGGTCGTTCTCTAAGGGCCAGTTTTGCATTCATCAGCAACAAAGTACGGTACTACAGAAAAAACAAGAAATCTCTTTTTTTGGGGAAAAAAAGAATCGCCACCAGATTTTGATTTTCAAAAATTAAGGCGAAAAGAGGAAAAATGAACCTTAAACCATTCTAGAGACTATCGACATGGATAGCGCTGAAAGCTCTAGGTTCGCTTAAGAGACTAAGGAGACTGTGAGGAAGTACAGGACATTTAACATGACTTTGTCGAGTCACTGACTTCCTCCCAACCCTTAGCGTGATAGAAGACATGATCAGTGAGTTACAATAATATCCTTATGAAACTCTTAGGACACAATTACAACCTTGTCGAAATTAATCCAAATGTTGTTGGGTTCTATCCACAAGTTTTGAACTAAGGCACCTTGCATTCATGGTAAGGCCTTGGTTTGATCCTAAGTCTATGTCGAAAGGGTGCGCAACAAATTCAGTGTTCGTAATGTCCAGATGGATAAGAATTTGTTTTGTTTTTATCTTCAAAATGGTATGCTCTAAAGAGTTGTGTGGTGGTTCTCCTTCTAGGCCGCTCTGTGACCGAATGAGAAAGGCTAACTATTTTAAAAAGTTCCATATGATTACAGGAGTGAAAGGGAAATCCTAGGGTATGGTTTACTTTTGGAGGGGGGTTCTCGATAAACATTGATATATCACCAACACTGAGCAAATTATGCAAAATTCAAGCTTAACCCTATTATCTATATGTCCCTAGGCGAGTCAGGACTGAAAGTGCCTGGGGCAAAGATAATAGCCCAGGAGGGACAAAAATTGGAAAAGCTTGGGGCTCCCATTCGAAATAGGCTTTTCTGTTTCCCATCATGTGGCCCACCCTTTTTTGAGGCTACAGATCAAAAACTCATATTGTCTATGTTGTCTCCCAATTCATGATAAGCCAAATAAAGCTCACTTCACATCCACGAAGAGAATTTTGAGATATATCAAAAGGACAAGGAATTACAATCTTGTACACAAGGCTAAGGAAGAGCCACAACTTGTTGGCTATACAAACTGTCACTAGGCATATCTACGGATGATAGGATAACTACAAGGGACTATGTGTTCAAATATGAATCTAAAATTACCTCTTGGTGACTAAAGAAGCAAGAAGCAATAGCATTATCTAGGGCAAAAGCAGAATATGGTGGAGTTATAGGTGTGGCTTGTGAAGCACTGTAGCTTAGAAGAATTTTGGCTATTGTACAACTAGAGGCAAAAGGACTAACAACTCTTTTTTGTCAGATGTTTGCAATTACTACCACTGAAAGCCTAGTTTTTCATAGCAAGACAAAGCATATGAGATATGCCATCATTTTATTCAAGAGTTCTCAGAAAAGAAAGAAATTAAACTAAGATTTTATAAGATAGAAGACTAGTTAGCACAGAAGTAGATATATGACAAGGCAATCCAAAACAAGAAGTTCACTTATTTGAGGAAGCAACTCGAACATTAAGTATTTTCTAGATTAAGATGGAGTGTTGAAAAGAACTAATCCATCAAAAACTAGACAACAATGTCTTTGTAATTTAGTTAATCTCATCTATTGATGAGACAAATTGAATTAATGTTTTTAGGGAAGTTAATAATCTAAGTTTATGAATCAAAAATGATTCATGAATTTGTATTTAATGGGGGAGTACTCAAGGACTTGGTCCACCACTTGGGCTTTTGAATAAATAGCTATGGGACTAAACTATGTACTACAATAATCAAATTCAATCAAACCAACTGCAGTATATAAATTTTCTTGATCATCCTTCCACTCTCTTTCCCCATAGTCTTTCACATAAAAAATTTATTTGTCATTCCCGTCAACACCTTCTCTGTTTCAGCTTTACTTAAATATTAGATGAGGGCCACATATTATATCACATATAATATCGTAATAGCATAGCTTTTAATTGTTAGATGAGGTCTTTCATAAGTTTTGTAATATTAGATGACATGGATGTGTTTGGAAAATGATTATCGGCTGTCAGCTATTACTTTTTTGCTGTAGTTCTTACCTTACATTAACTATTCATATATTAGTTGACTTACTTGTGAGTTATGGCATCCCTATTTGTGCAAAGTATTTAGTAAATTTTTCTTATGCCTATTACTATTTTATTTTTTTATTTTTTTTTTGCAAGATTGATCATTCATTGTTTACTGTACAACATTTACATTTCATATTGGACTAAACACATACATTTCTGAGATACCAAAATCATATGCATCTCAATCTCAAAATGCTAACTTGAAACACATTAGTCATGCTTCTTTTCACTTTCATTGCTTATATATACAGTTTGAAGAAGAAATTGACATATTTGTTATAGTTTCTTGATTGTGGTTGATATATTGATCTAGTATAGCACTCCGACAAACGATTACATTAGAAAAATTAGAATTTATTCAATAACTGCTTCAAAAATCGAAATGATCCATCCCTTTATAAAAACACACAAAGAAAACGAAAACAAGTATGTATTAAAATTAAAAAAATGTCACAACTAGAAAGAGGCACAATCTGCATTACGAAATAATACAACGTTTTTGCCTTGATGCCCACTCATCATTAGCCAAATGTTTTCCCTTTGGGGAAAATCATGGAGAATAATTAGAGGTGGCAATCTGGTCAATTAAGTCAGGTTTGAGTCTATCTATATGGCTTTAGATCATTACAGATGATTTTACTTATGGGTCAAGTTGGGTTTCGTTTAAAATCCTTAAGCTTTCAATGTGAACATTCATAAAATTTTATAAGTTGTGCCGAACTTTAAAAATATTAGAAAAGGACAATCATTATACATAGTTCTGTCACTGTTTGTAAAGGACAATCATTGTACATAATTAGAAAAGGACAATCATTCTATGCCTACATGCAAATGCTATTCTGAATGTCCCCTTGAATATAGGATGGCTTGTAGACTCTTTTATTTGGCATTGTACTAAAAATGGCATGTACAATGTCAAATCGGGGGTTATCACTTACCTCAGTGGTTCCTTGTCGATTCATATATGCCACTATCATCCTTGAATAACAAAGTGCACCCTCTCGCGCGTATCCTCTAAAGGATGTTTCAGAAATATATATATATATATATATATATATATATATATATATATATATATATATATATATATATATATATATATGTGTGTGTGTATATATATATATATATATATATATATATATATTATATATATATATATATATATATATATATATACTCTATATATCTACATATATATATATATATGTATGTTTGTGTGTGTGTGTGTGTGTATATACACACACACACACACATGTACATACACGCATACAAACAAACAAACATATATATATATATATATATATATATATATATATATATGAGACGTTGATTAAGATAAATAAATGTCAAATAATTTGAACCAATCTTTATTGATAGATCATAAAATATGCTATTTGTGTAATATATCAGTAACATAGATAAGTTTAAACAGTCAATAAATACTCAATTGATTTCAATTAAGTAGAAACTCATCCTAATTAAGTATACAATTGAAATATACTGTGACCATACATGGTCGATTGTGCTATGCGAGGCCCCACATTCGTCATGTCTTCAATATAGGGTACGTTGGTGTCGGTACAAAAAGGGGCCCCATTTAATAAGAAACAAAATACATCATCCATCGGCAAGAAACACATACACCACAGCATTTATTACATAGTAAAGCGATACCATGTCCCATATGGGCCAATTATTATGGCTAATTATAGACTACATAGGTTCAACCATATTCATTTTGTAGGAAGCTTTATATCATGGATTAATGTGGCTTATGTTGGCTTTAACATGTAACCTCATCATATTCCGGAAGAGGAGGCATAAGATGTGAGAATTACACGCAATGCGTTTTTCCTTCTTACGCTAATATCAGATGATTCATCCATGTCCAAGTCATTGGGCTTCATTCCCGCAGGCAACTTCCAATCAAAATGGTATAACATCATAGCTAGCGGAAGCTCCATATTTGCCACACCAAGTGCTATACCAGGGCACATTCTCCTTCCCGAACCAAATGGGATAAACTCAAAGTTGGTTCCTTTGTAATCTATGGAAGATCCTTCAAATCTTTCAGGCTTAAATACTTCAGGTTCTTCCCAATACTGGGGATCAGTAGCAATAGCAAAGGCATTCACCATGAGTCGAGTCTTTGGAGGTACATCATAACCATGAATTTGGCAATGCTCAATGGATTCTCTTGGGACTAGAAGAGGTACCACAGGGTGCAATCTTAGAGTTTCCTTGATGACCAACTTTAAATACTTGAGTTCATTTAGGCTTGACTCACCGGTTATTCCTTTTTTTTTGAAGGCGTCTCTCACTTCAGCTTGTGCCCTTTCCATGACTTTTGGATTCCTCAGTAACTCCGACATAGCCCACTCTAATGTTGAGAAACTTGTCTCGCTGCCTGCAGCAAAGATCTCCTGCACATTATACACGTATTTTTCAATATATGAGGCTCTACGTTCAAACTCGCATGGTTGTCAACATATATCTAACTGTCCAGTAATCATGATATCAATCGTTAATATGGGAAGCATGTACAATTGCATGTGCATGCGTAGCCAATTAACAGAATATTCGGGTGATAATACGACGTTTAAAAAAAAAAAAAAAAGAAAGACAGTCTAAATTTTGATGGTGGGTTCCAAAGCACAATTTCTTGCAAGCAATTGTTCTCAGTCCAATAGACTAAATATTGGCATATCAGTGAAAACACTAATTGCAGTACTATATACGCACACTCCTTTAGTTTGTGCTGCAAATTAAAATAGCGTGGTGATATATGTCTTGCCACAAGACACCATTAACTGCCTTGTCTTGTCTTGTCTTAAATTTACATGTTTTATAATTTAAAATCACCAAATTTTTGAAGATTATATTTAGTTATAAATTACTAACCTTAAATATTCACCAGCTATACCAACGAAGTATTAAACGACTCTGTAATCGTATCAACGTTATGCATGAGGGCATACAATGTGTGTATTTTCAAATTGTGGTGACTGCTAGATTTAAGATAATTTCACACAATTTATAAATTATAATATGCTTCTGCTATTTGATTATATCTTTTCGATACAATTTAAAGAAATTGTTATGAATTTCAGGACAAAACAAGACACTTAAAAAGTGCCTTGCCGTAAGAAATTTATGATTTTGCATTAAAACATGTAACAGTCTTACCAAGATAACTGATTTGATGTTGTTGGTAGTCAAGGAGAATGGCATATTTGTGCTCTCATTTTCTTTTTGAAATCTCAAAAGAACATCCACCAAGTCTTCCTCTGTTTTGCCTTGTCTCTTCTTATATATGTGCTCTTCAATTATAGGATCAAGCATCCTATCGGATTCCTTAATCATTTCCTGGAGCTTCTTTCTGAAGCCACTAATTGACTCGAGTAATTTGATGGATGGGTAAAGGTCTGCAATGGAAAAACCAGCGAGGGCATCTAGCAAATTTGACAGAAATACCCTAAATGCATCCTGATCTTCACCTTCGTGGCTGAAAACAATCCTATTGACAAAGAACACAGAAAGTAAGACAAAAGTTATAAATACACAAGACAAATATGTCGCTGAGTAATCCTATGTGCTTACAGAAAAATTTAATGGTCTAAGTAAGCAATAAACACAACAACTTGGCTAGCTAGTATGTCAAATTATCTTGGTAATGTCTCGTTTGGCGTAAGATTTTTCTGCTGACTTCTTGCAAAGCTCAACAGATCTCTTGCGACTTGGTTGATGTTTGCTCTCTTGGATAGCATTACATAGGGTCAAAAAAAAAAAAAAAGAACAGAATAAATTTTAAGAACACAAGTACGGTACCATACCTTGAGGTTATGTTGAAGAGAAGACCGAATAGTTTATCACTAAGATTGACAACAGATCCAGAAGCAGCTTCTGAGGCTAAGGACTTGATGAACTTTGAGACCTCTTCTTCCCTAATATGTCGAAATGACTGAACTCGTTTCACGGTAAAGAGCTCGAGGGTGGCGATCTTCCGTAGTTGCCGCCAGTACTCCCCGTAGGGGGAGAGGCCGATGTCGGAAAAGTTATAGTAAAGTATCTTCCCTACCATCAACTTGGGCCGGTTAGCAAAGTTGACATCGTGATTTTTCAACACCTCCTTGGCCGCCTCGGCAGAGGAAACCACCAGGGTGGGGACTTCTCCTAGTCTAAGGTGCATGATAGGACCGTACACCCTAGCTAGCTCCCGGAGCCGGCGGTGCGGAGACATGTTCTTCGCTGCCAATTGGTGGAGGTTTCCGATGACCGGCAGCGCTGGGGGTCCGGGAGGTAACCGAAATTTCTCTGACTTCTTCATCAGAAGTTTTTGGATGAACACAAGCGATCCTAAAAATGTGATAATTGGCAGTAGCCAAAATGTTGCTTCCATGATTGGGTTTTTTGTGGGTGTGTATCGAAAAAATGGGTTCTGGTTATATCCCAATCTATAGACGAAGGTAAGACAGTTCTTTGACAAATCCATTTTTGGTGATATTCTTGCATTGTGGAGTCCATGTAAAATATATAAATTTTTGTCCCGTTAATTTTGTTGATAACTTGAACTTGGTGGACATATCAACCGACCCACAAAAAACAGGGAGGAGCAGTGATGATATATGTCTTGTCTTATTCTAAATTAATATATTTTATAATTTCAAATCATCAAGTTTTTAATGATTATATTTAATTATAAATTGTTAACCTCAAATATGCATCACCTACGCTGGCGGAGTATTAAATGACACTCTAATTGTGTCAATCTTATCCGTAAGGGCATATGATACGCCTATTTTAGAAATATGGTAAATTATGAATAAAAAGATGATTTTAAGCAATTTTTAAGTTGTAAAATACTTTCACTATTCGATCATACCCTTTTTTTAATTTTAAAATATTGTAGTATGATTTTAGGCCAAAATAGATACTTAAGAAGTATCTGGTAACAGGACATTAATCTTTTTTCAAGGGAGGAGAAGATGGCTTAAAAGTAAAAAGGTATTCGATAAGCAAAATTATAAATGACTTCTAATAAGACACTTTCTAAGTGTCTTGTTTGCCTTAAAAATCATATTATCATTTTTTTAAATTGAAAAAAATGATATGATTAAATAGTGGAAGTATATTGCAACTTATACATTGTGTGAAATTGCCTTTTTCTCTATAATTGTTGAACGGTAAATTTACGCATTTTACGTGCCTCTTTCACTCACTTTTAGCTCGTATAATAACTTAATTCTTAGGATTTTTACTTGTTTTATTTATGTTTTGTAGGAAATCACTCCAAATCAAGCAAACGTCGCGAAAAGGAACGAAAACGGGACAAAACGAAGAAAAACAGCAAAAACCGACGAAAACCGGCAAAACACAGCAAGCCGGGGAACGGCCACCGTGCCAGCAATGTGGCACGGTGTGGTCGTGCCACATGGCACGCCCGTGCCGTCCCCCAGTTTCGTCGGTCTCGTGATTTCTATTTAAGCTTCGCTCGGGCGTTTGTTCAGGGGGTCGCTCGGGGGGTTCTACCAGGCGATTTTTAGGGTAGTTTAGTTTACGTTTTAGCCAATAAAAACTCCATTGAGAGGATTAGATTAGGATTGTAGTTTGTATTTCGGGATTCAAGCTTGTGGATTTCAAGTTCTTCAATCAATTCAAGCATAAGTTTCCCTCTTCCTTTTCTCTATTTATTTCATTGTTGTTCTTATTTATGTTTTGTTACTTTAATTCTTATATTTGTTTTGTTTAGTTTATATGTTTAGTTTTTGTTGTTAATTCATGTTATTTAGTTGTTTAGATTCGTTTTATTTCATTGTCTTTGTTTTTGCTCTTCAAGTTTATGTTCTTGTTTGTTAGTTTAGGTTTTCTTGTGTTTGTGATGTTTTGTTGGTAGATTGTGTTGGCTTGGGTTGTGATTAGCCTCTTGATGGCTAATTAATCTTGTATTTGGCCTAACCATACCCAATCTATGCTTAGAACTTAGAGTTTTCCTTCACGCCCGCCAAGTGTTCGATGAAATGCCTGAGAGGGTTTTCATCCATATTTTTGGGCGATTGACTTATGCTGAGAGGTGAGGTCAATTCGCTAGTGTGGGAGAGGGAATGGCCGAGTTCGGGACACGAAAGTAGTATCCGAATCGAGCTAGGTCCGGGGTTGCTAGTTTTGTAGTCTAATTCGACTAACCCCACGAAAGTAGGTGGTTACTCCAGTTAGACTAGCTCATGACCCTTGAGAGAGGACTTGGGTGGCCTTTGATGGTGCAACCGACCATCTCTAGTTCGTAGTGTGGTTTGGGCAGGTTAGGACTCGTCTTGGTTAATTGGTTCATCCATTAGTAAAATCACAACTCCAAGTCGCTTGTTTCTGTGTTTGTAGCGTAGTTTAGCTCCCCCCTCCTTCACCCTTCGATCCTGCCTAACTCGAGACGCTTTAGCTAGCCCTGGTAGTTGGAAACACAATTCCCTGCGGACGACACCTCAAGTACTCAACGATACACCTTGCACTTGGGGTTTACAAATATTAAAACTCTGTTTTTTTCCCCAACAAGTTTTTGGCGCCATTGCCGGGGAGTTGGCGTTTTTCAATATTGGGGTTTACTCCAGCATTCGAGGCTAGGCTTTTAAAAAATGCAAAAAAAAAATAAAAAAAATAAAAAATCAAAATTTTCAAAAAAAAAAAAAAATGTCTCTTTCCCACTTCCCTCAATATGAGCATGAATTGTTTTGGCGATACTATGATAGACTACACGCTTTTCTTGCTCATCGTAGTTATTGTTTGGAGAAGTGGGAACTTTTGAATACAGTCTATGAGGGTGTGAATTATGAGACCCGTGCTCTTTTAGAGTATTGGGATTTCTACGCTAAAGATGTTAATGAAGCATGTGATTTTCTTGATTGGTTGGCGCGGGATACTTATGAATTTAAAACTAGTTGTTCTGATTCTTATACCCCACCCCCTTGCATCCCTGACTATGACCCTCCTGTGTGCGAAATTTGCTATTGTTCTGACCACGCCCGTACTTCTTGTCCCTATCATATTTCTAATGAAGGCTTCGCTAGACTTAGCAATATAATAGAGACAATGAATAAGCAACAAGTTGAGTTTGCTGAGTTTGTTAATGAACTGCGGGAGTATGACCTATCACCCGAGACTAACCTTAGTTCTAGTGCTCTTAGACTTGATGTCAATCTGTGTGATGATGGTGCGTCTTTTTCTCCTCTAGAGTCCGGACTAGAGGACGCACTCGACCCTCCCTTGACCACGTCACTCACTGTTGCTTCATCCTTTCCTAATACCCTCTGGGACAACACTGCGCTTATCATGACCTTTCCTGATACACCTTCCCCTTTAGCTCAGTCGACGGAGTTCGAGGTAGGTGAGACCTTTGGCGTTAGTGCTAGTGTTGAGGAGGATGATAGTAGGTCTGAGTCTGACAATGTTTCTATTGAGGTGCATGCTTTTTATGGGACTCCCACAGGGATTTCATGCATGGATGTTGTGGTTGCAGGACCAACTAGTCCTGATTTTATTGATAACATCTCCCCCACCTCTCTTGCTACATTCCATGCTTCCTCTTCATGTTCACCACCCTCCCATTCCCCTAAGTGTTGTGATTTGTCACTTATCGATTCTCATGTGATACTCAAGGGGAATGTGGTTGACTGTTCTGAGCCTCTAGGTACTTTTAGAGGGTATGACCCCCTCCTTGATCCTTATCATCTGTACCTAGAGGGCATGCCTAGAGAAATCGCGTTGACTATTGTCTTTGATTATTCTGCTGATTTCTCACAGGTATCTGGTGAGTTTAAGGGGGCACTAACTTTGTTTGCTCCATCTTTATCAGTGTTCTCTTACTCACACCATTCTGAGCTGCATGCAGCAATGCATGATAAGCTCCTACGAGCTTTGACTGCATCCGAGCTGACGATTCGCATCTTGAGCGGCAAGGAGTGGCTGATGCTCCTTAAGTCGTCATGGCATAGTTCGGGTACATTCAGTACCCGACCTGGTATACTCGTTCTCACTCTTCTCCCCCCTTCTTTTTCTTTTTCTTTTCTTTCTTTTTGTTTTTATTTAGTTGTGGATATTAGGATTGTGTTTTTGGTTGGTGATCATCTTGTGGTGAAATGTGGATGTTGCTGAGCCGTTGTTGGCTGTGATTGCCATTTTTGTGTTTTTGTGGATTTTTATTGTGTTGTGATTGGTGGTGTTGTTGGATTGGTATATATTTCTTATTGGTGGTGCTAGTTTGGTATATATGTGTGATCTTATTTTTGATTGGGCGAGATTGCGTTTTTGGGAGAGTGTGTTAGCTTGTGTATATATTTGTCGATTTTGTATGTCTTGTGTTTGATTTTGTTTTCTTTATTTTTGTGTGTTGGCGATGACTCACGGCTCCCAATGAGGACATTGTGAGATTTCGGTGTGGGGGTGGGTCATCTCCCCTTTTCTTTTTATTTTTGTGAACATTTTTCATCTTTGTGTAAATTTTTCAATTTTTCTCCTTTTTGTATAAATGTTTCTTTTCCTTTTGAATTTAGGGGAGTTTTGTACTATTTTGATCAGCCTTGATCTCCGGTACCTTGACTATTAGCTCGTATATAAGTATAATGTGCATGATAGATATTCATCCCCAATCTGTCGTTTTAGGTCTCAATTCTAACCCCAACAGTCCACTGTAATTTTGCAATCCAGTCCTGATTTATGTATTATCATCATCCTATATTCTTAGTCTTCCATGATTGACTCCCCCACTTGTCTACTGCACAGCTCCTTTTATATGTGCTGGCACCCCCTTTTCCAAAACAAAAGCAAAAACAAACAAATTCAAGCGCTACTGGGTGTATCCCTTTGAGGGGTAACATGAGTTTGTAATGGAAAAAAAAAATAATAATAATGGGAAAAAAAAAGTGGGGAAGAAAAGAGTTGGAGATGACAAGTACCCCATTGAGGTATGCGCTACTGGGTGTTACCCTTTGAGGCAATATTGCTACTGGGAAAGCTTGCTTTCCATGCTAGCCATTCAAAAAGGTAGCTTGTGTCAGCTGCGTAGGGTTGAGTTTGATTTTGGTAGGCTTAGTTTTAGGGTGATGATAGACTTGCACACCAGGCACCAGGATGGATTCAATATTCTCATGTGTCGTGGGGTGAAAAGCTGATGTCTGAATGCCTTTTTTTTTGGGATGATGTGCCCTGAAATGCATATAATGCTTGTGTACAGACTGATACTTGAGTCACTAGGGGATTTTGGTTGATCCGAATGTGTACAATTCACCCTGCTGTATATATTCTGTTTTGTCATTTTCATTTTTTTTGATTTTTGTTTCTCTTTTCTTTGTTTTTCCTTTTTAAGATTTTGTGGGTATATCTTCTGCAAACCCTCACGAGACCTTACTCGTCCACTTGGGGTGACCAAGGGGTTTAAAGGGCTTGTTGCATACGCTAAATGCAACCGTGATTCATACGAAAGTGAGTTAGTTGTTTACTTTAGTTTTTCTTTCATTTTGCTCGAGGACGAGCAAAAGATCGGTGTGGGGGTGTGTTGAACGGTAAATTTACGCATTTTACGAGCCTCTTTCACTCACTTTTAGCTCGTATAATAACTTAATTATTAGGATTTTTACTTGTTTTATTTATGTTTTGTAGGAAATCACTCCAAATCAAGTAAACGTCGTGAAAAGGGACGAAGACGGGACAAAACGAAGAAAAACAGCAAAAACCGACGAAAACCGGCAAAACACAACAAACCGGGGAACGGCCACCGTGCCAGCAATGTGGCACGGCCGTGCCACATGGCACGCCCGTGCCGTCCCCCAGTTTCGTCGGTCTCGCGATTTCTATTTAAGCTTCGCTCGGGCGTTTGTTCAGGGGGTAGCTCGGGGGGTTCTTCCAGGCGATTTTTAGGGTAGTTTAGTTTAGGTTTTAGCCAATAAAAACTCCATTGAGAGGATTAGATTAGGATTGTAGTTTGTATTTCGGGATTCAAGCTTGTAGATTTCAAGTTCTTCAATCAATTCAAGCATAAGTTTCCCTCTTCCTTTTCTCTATTTATTTCATTGTTGTTCTTATTTATGTTTTGTTACTTTAATTCTTATATTTGTTTTGTTTAGTTTATATGTTTAGTTTTTGTTGTTAATTCATGTTATTTAGTTGTTTAGATTCGTTTTATTTCATTGTCTTTGTTTTTGCTCTTCAAGTTTATGTTCTTGTTTGTTAGTTTAGGTTTTCTTGTGTTTGTGATGTTTTGTTGGTAAGTTGTGTTGGCTTGGGTTGTGATTAGCCTCTTGATGGCGAATTAATCTTGTATTTGGCCTAATTATACCCAATCTATGCTTAGAACTTAGAGTTTTCCTCCACGCCCGCCAAGTGTTCGATGAAATGCCTGAGAGGGTTTTCATCCATATTTTTGGGCGATTGACTTATGCTGAGAGGTGAGGTCAATTCGCTAGTGTGGGAGAGGGAATGGCCGAGTTCGGGACACGAAAGTAGTATCCGAATCGAGTTAGGTCCGGGGTTGCTAGTTTTGTGGTCTAATTCGACTAACCCCACGAAAGTAGGTGGTTACGCGAGTTAGACTAGCTCATGACCCTTGAGAGAGGGCTTGGGTGTCCTTTGATAATGCAACCGACCATCTCTAGTTCATAGTGTAGTTTGGGTAGGTTAGGACTCGTCTTGGTTAATTGGTTCATCCATTGGTAAAATCACAATTTCAAGTCGCTTGTTTCTATGTTTGTAGCGTAGTTTAGCTCCTCCCTCCTTCACTCTTCGATCCTGCCTAACTCGAGACGCTTTAGCTAGCCCTGGTAGTTGGAAACACAATTTCCTGCGGACGACACCCCAAGTACTCAACGATATACCTTGCACTTGGGGTTTACAAATATTAAAACTCTGTTTTTCTTACAACAATAATCTACCACATTTCTAAAACATACGTCTTATATGCTGTTGCAAATATGGTTGATCCAATTACGATGTCATTCAATAATTTGCATGCATAGCGGCGAATATTCAACTTAGCAATTCATAATTAAGCATTATCTTTGAAAACTGCTGATTTTAAATCGTAAAACATTTTAATTTAAAATGAGGCAAGACATTTAAATGTGTCTTGCGATAAGACACATATCATCACCCAAATACAGGCAATTGCTTTCAAATTTCCAGTGATGGGTAGCCAAAAGAGGGCAATTTTGTAAATATGTGTCCTAGCATACTTTATTTGTTACTATGTAAGTTATAAGAAAATATAAGAAACTATAAGAAGTTTTAAAGAGTTATAAGGAGCCGTAAAAAGACAAACGAAGCTGTAACCAGATGTAAGGAGCTGTAAAGATAGATATAAGGAGTTGTTGAATTGTTGAACAGTTGTATAGTATAATTTCGTAGACCTTTATGCACATTATTGGTGTTTATTTCATGATGTATGAAATAACGTGTAATACATTAATCATATTCACGAAAAATTTTTGATACCACTAGTAAGCAAATTATTTCTCAATATTATTGAAACAAAATTTGTTTCTTTTACAATGAATGTTTTGGATGAGAAACAATAATATTAAAATAATATACTTATTGAAAATAAATCTATAACCAAGTCAATGTCAGACAATTATATTATTCTACACAACAAGCGCATATCAATTTTAGTGAGGAAACCAAATTTAGAACGACTACCAAGTGTTCAACTGTATAATGTTAGCAACAAAATTGTCATGAATAACCATAGGAATGAAATAGCTGTAATGCTTTCATCACATACAGTTTGAAAGTTTTTATATATGATTTAGACTTAAACATGAATGAAAGCTTTATATTATAATCTTAAAAGCATGTTCACTTATTTCATCTATAATAACATATATTGTTCATGTCGAAACTCAAATATAATTTTCATCATTAAATTCTGTTTTTATGTTTATATAAATATTGTGTTCATAACATATTCACAAATTATGTACATTGATACTATAATAAAAAAATATATACATATTTCTGTGATTACTCGAACAAAAATAAATGAATTTTATACAAAAATCTATATGGGATGTAAGGAGATGTAAGGAGATATAAGAAAATGTAAGAAGCTGTAAAAATTATGTTAGGATATAAAGAGCTGTAAGGAGATGTAAGAAGTTGCAAACTGTTAGCTAAATCCGTCCAAACGCGACAAAGAATAAGGCCTAAGTGCAGAAATTGTACGTATTCTGCATAGATAAGTTTGAACTCATGAGTAACATAGAAGAGCTAATAAGGATCGTTGTTGAGCTTATGTTTAAAATTAAGATTGTTTTCTCAGTAAAGAAGCAATAAATGACACATGGTAGGTATATTAGGTTACTACTACAGTAACAAAATGTGCTCCAGGACGTTTCACTATCTTAAAACCTTTAAGAGTACATTTTGCTCCCATTGTACTCCTCTCTTTTTTTGGGGGGAGGGGGAGTAGAGTAATACTTATAATGAAACTACTGAGCTATACATTCCTTTTGCAAAATATAACAAAAAAGCATGTATGTGACAATATTAATTAATGTTGCATACGTATAAAAAATTTACACAACTCATACTAGATTTACCCACATATGAAATCATAACAATTTTTAACAAAAAGGCTTTTAATTTTGATAATTTACATCTTAAAAAGATAGCTATATTACTTTCATAACAAAAAAAGAGAAATGTTGGCAACTTAGTTTCCTGTATAACGAAAATTCATGCATGCTAAGAACAAAAAAAAATTATAGTCAAGATTAGATTATTGCGATAATTATGATACTAATGATACACACATACAGGATTTGATTAACTCATAATAAACTTATGAACTGGTGCAGTATATAAGAACTAAAAAATTTTCATAATTTATACTTCCGGAGGATCATTAAATTACTTTCATAGCAAACAAAAGAGAAATCTTGAGAACTCATCTGTTTATATTGATTTTATAATTTTACAAAAATGCATATGATATTATTGTTAATCATATAGATTTTAAATCACGTACAACCTACTTAAGGTATATATTTATATATAAAATGAAGGAGTTTCTTATAAAAATTTGAAGATTTTGATTATTAATGCAGAACTCATTTAATTTATCATAATTTAACTAAAAAAATATTATATGTGAAGGAGGTAAATGGTAGAGAAAGATGGAAAGAAAAGGGAAAGGGCTCACCCTTCCAAAATTAAAAAACATACAAAAATTTCCTTACTATTCACAGGAATAGTACTCTTCTGATTAGCTTTTAATTTAAAAAAATTTAATTTAATGTGATGTGAAAAGACGTGGATAGTGTCCTATGCGCAAATATGATTATTTGTTTTTGTTTCATAGCCACAATTTTTGTAAGGTCGAGTGTACCTATCTTATCTTTTGATAATAACTACGGAAAACGAAATAAGAGGGTGATTTTTTCCCCTTATTCTCTTCTTTTCTCTAACCTTCTTGTAAAGCGTAGGAAAAATGTATTATATTTGTGGGAGTATATATTCTTAAAAACAATATGACAACTTTTTTTTCTTATGTGTATGTCATATAAATATTTTAATTTCGATATGTTTATGTGACTTCTAAATGTGTATACCCATGTGCGCAAGAGCTTAGTATGTTGCAGAAAACTTTTTTTTCCCTCCAAGGCAAAATATGTTATAGGAATCGTTTGAGCAGTGTACCAAAGGTTGATGTCCATGGGGGCAGACTGCAAACTTGAGAAAAGTTCTCTGCAGAGCATTTACATTGAAGGTTCACCCTTTAGATAGAAAAATTTGTCATAATTATATATAAAAATCTTTAAATTTTAACGTGAAAACTCATAAAAATTAAAAGCCTCACAAAATAAAACGCTTGTACATGAAATTTGTGGACGCTAATGCTATTCTAAATTTTTGGCCTAAAATTTTGACACAATAAGCTAAAGTGGCCCGCAATAATAAAATAATTTCCCCAAGTTTCATGAAACCTCTAATGGTCCACCTTTGCTGAGAGTAATTCCAAATTTCATGAATAATAAAACTGAGTGTGTCAACTCCATTTGCACATCTGAGCTGAGCCCCCAGCGGTTCTCTCTCACGAATTTGAAGGAAACGGTGATCGCCAACTCCATTTGTTGGGTACCTGAGGGTGGGAAACGGTCATTTTTGTTTGTTTCCCGTCCCTTGCTTTTTCTCTTTCCTCTAATTAGTGTGTCATAATTTTTTTCTTTTTATCTTTTTGTGTCATGTAATTTGAAAGTATAGTTTATCCAATTGTGAGATACGATCATCTTATTAGTTATATTTTACTCCACAAATTGTATGAAAATTTGTGTTTGTTTCATTCTGGTGTTTTGTGTTTTGTTCAATGTATATGGCATGGATTACATTAGCTAGTCAATTCGGATTTTCAATTGTTCCCATCCTTTTGAGTATTGTTCTGCTTGTGAATAACATATCTCCTTTGCATTAGATCAACGTGTCTACTTTTGGAGAAATAGTATAATAGAGTGCAGATTTTTCATCCACGTTGTACAGATGAGAAAAAATGATTTACAAGAGAAGTTGAGTGCTTAGTATATATCTATCTTTGGGTTGGTTATGCATCGTAGACTTAATTAATGCCACATGTCGCCTTCACACTTGGCAGATCATTAAATCTCCCTATATATATATATATATATATATATATATATATATATATATATAGTTATGGGATTTTCTGATTTCTCCAAAGATGACATAGGAAGAGAGTGGGGTTATGTGATGGCAAGAGTCTGAACACTTGGAGAACCACTCCACGAGCATCAATCTGCAAAAAAGGCCACCCGAATTGGGATTCGGGGAATGCCTCGCCGGCGGTCAAGTCAGTTTGGCGTCCTCAGAAGAGACAGCGCATGAAAGACAATATAGAGAAGGAGTAGCTCCCTTTAGGGTTTATGATGTGTGTTTCTTGGTTATCGTTTAGCATAGTGAATAATCCCCATTTTTCTCGAGGTGGATAGATGGGTATTTATAGTCCTTGTTGCTTGGGGCAAAATCATAATTTCGCTCGGGGTGTATTCCTGGTGGGCTGCAAGACGGTTTTCCTTGTTGGGCCCAAGAATGTCTCGTCTCTGGCCTACGAGTGTATTTTGTGGAGCCTGCGTTGGATCCCTAGTTTTTCCCGAATCATTTAACCCCTCACATTTTGCTTGTTTGCCCGATCGAACTGGTGGACGGGTAGAATGTGGAGTGAGTTTGAGTTGAAGTGAGCACTTGTAGACTTTAAAAGATAATTTTTCACCAGAGTCCTATCACTTATGGACACCTATACCTTGAACTTGGTGCCAGGGGTTTTCCCGAGGTGACTCCGTTCCCAAGGTTTGAATGCCGCATTGGGAGGCTCCCTAGTTCGTACATAAAATGGGGTTTGTTTAGTGGTGTGCATATCCATCTTTGTCTGGTTATGGGATTTTCTGATTTCTCCAAAGATGACATAGGAAGAGAGTGGGGTTATGTGATGGCAAGAGTCTGAACACTTGGAGAACCACTCCACGAGCATCAATCTGCAAAAAAGGCCACCCGAATTGGGATTCGGGGAATGCCTCGCCGGCGGTCAAGTCAGTTTGGCGTCCTCAGAAGAGACAGCGCATGAAAGACAATATAGAGAAGGAGTAGCTCCCTTTAGGGTTTATGATGTGTGTTTCTTGGTTATCGTTTAGCATAGTGAATAATCCCCATTTTTCTCGAGGTGGATAGATGGGTATTTATAGTCCTTGTTGCTTGGGGCAAAATCATAATTTCGCTCGGGGTGTATTCCTGGTGGGCTGCAAGACGGTTTTCCTTGTTGGGCCCAAGAATGTCTCGTCTCTGGCCTACGAGTGTATTTTGTGGAGCCTGCGTTGGATCCCTAGTTTTTCCCGAATCATTTAACCCCTCACATTTTGCTTGTTTGCCCGATCGAACTGGTGGACGGGTAGAATGTGGAGTGAGTTTGAGTTGAAGTGAGCACTTGTAGACTTTAAAAGATAATTTTTCACCAGAGTCCTATCACTTATGGACACCTATACCTTGAACTTGGTGCCAGGGGTTTTCCCGAGGTGACTCCGTTCCCAAGGTTTGAATGCCGCATTGGGAGGCTCCCTAGTTCGTACATAAAATGGGGTTTGTTTAGTGGTGTGCATATCCATCTTTGTCTGGTTTTCCTCTAGCTAGAAGTTTTTCAATCATTGTCTTCCCTTACCATCTCGACACTGAGGAAATGCGCTTTTTTGTGTAGGAGACATTCAACTTGCGTTTGCGGAGTGTGGCCTGGCCTCCCCTGCCACTCCCAGAACATTACCATGACTTATGTCCCGAATTCGTCCTAGCCGATGCCGAGGACGCTGCCTGTGATTTTCGTATTCCCGAACTGGTTCAGGCTACTTTTTAGGCCATAGTGGTCAATAAGGCCTTGTAGTTGGACGTAATGTGTAGAGGCATGACCACGCTTCTAAGTCTGCCCTGATAGGCCTGCGGTGGTCCTCCTTTCAGGGCTGGCTGCGGCGAAACAGGGACAGCCTTCTAAGAGTTCACCAGCCTGTTCCTATGGTCATAAGAGCGGGGTCGGGTCCCTTAAGCGACCTGGAGGAGAGTACTGACTCTAACGAGGCTCTGACCGTGTATGATGACAAAGACGGTTAGTAACCTTAGGCTTTGGGGGCATGTCTCCACCTTTTTTAATACAGTCGCCATTTAATCACCTGTACTTGTGATGAAGAGTGGCTTTTTTGCTCAGCGCCTTTGGCCTCCGATCGATGCTCTTATGTGCATGCTAGTCGGAGGGTCATGCTTCCTATCTGCTGAGCGCAACAGAGGATCACAAGTGGCATGGTGACCAGTCTCAGGTCAAGCTATTAGCGATTGACTCTAATTCATGTGCTACAGTGATCGACCTTTGGTTGTGCATTGAGTCACCTAGCTTCTTGGGGCTAGAGTTTTAGCGAACAACCTTTAGCTGTACTTTAAGTTCCTTTGCCCCTTGGGGGTTAAAGGTATAGCGACCGGCCTCTAGGCCGTGCTGTGAGAACCTTAGCCCCTTGGAGGCTAAAGTGATAGCGACCGACCTAATCGGCCACGCTTTGCAACCGTTAGCCCCTTATGCGATAAATGTATAGCAACCGGCCTCTAGGTAGTCACTTGGGGGCTAAATGTGTAGGGACCAGCCCCTAAGCCATGCTATGAGACCCTTAGCTCCTTGGGGGCTAAAGATATAGTGATCGACTTTTAGGCCGCGCTACGATACCCTTAGCCCCTTAGCGGCTACAGGTGTAGCGACAGACCCTTAGGCCATGATGTGATATCCTTAGTCCTTTGGGGGCAAAAGGTGTAGAGACCGGCCCCTAGGCTATACTGTTATACCCTTAACCCCTTGGGGGCTAAAGGTGTAACAATCAGCCCCTAGGCCGTGCTATGAGACCCTCAACCCCTCTGGGGCTAACGATATAACCATTGGCTTTTAGGCTGTGCAATGAGACCCTTAACCCCTTAAGGGCTAAAGGTGTTGCGACGGCTCCTAGGCCGTGTTGTGATATCCTTAGGCCCTTGGGGCCTAAAGGTGTATCGATCAGCCTTTGGCCATGCTCCGTGTCGTGGGAGCACAAGCTAGGGCTTTCTTCCCATCTAATCATCCCCTCGTATGTAAGGTTAGCCTTATTTTTCATTATTTCATTCGTTCAATGAGACAGTGTGTTTAGTGCCACGTGTAGGGGGCCTTGATAGGCACTACAAGTCTATCCGACCTTGAGGAGTGCGTAGATTTTCCCTCCTCCACAACCCTCCCTCAATATAAGAGGGGTGAGGGTCCTGGTGGAGTTCATTCCAAATATGTTCTAAGGACGTTTGAGAGAGAGAAGCAGGCTTTATAGAGAGAGAAACTCTGCCCTTTTCCTTTCCACCTTCAAGCTTATTGTTGCACATTCAATCCATCTTGCTTTGTATCTTCAACCAATGCTGATTAGCTTGATCCATATCCATCAACCTTATTCAAACTCCCTCAGGTATGTGCTTCTGTATCTTATATTATATTAAATTACTTATGTTGTCATCATATTTGTCTAGTGAGATCGTCCCAGAAGGGTAGGCTGGCCCTCGAAAGTAGGGCTACCATCCCTAATTTTCCAACCTCCCTGCCAAAATAGATGGTCGGGTGATAGCCCTTTTCCCCCAAAAAATCAGTTTAGGATACCCAAAATAATTCCCTATGCGACACCCTTTTATGAGTCGGGGAACATCCTCCTGGTTTAGTTACGAGTATTCCTCTACCCCAATATTCTCAGTATTGAGGAGGAAGTGATTTATCCTTAAGAAATTGACGTCGCTATTTCCCGCATGTCTGATGTTTAGGAACATAAGTTGGCCCGTACCAAAACAACTGCTCTACTAAAGACTGTCCCTGAACTCATGGCTGAAGGATACTCGGCAAGTAACTCACAATCCTCTTCTGAATCTTTTCAATGGAGCGTTGAGGTGTGTTCTACTAGTTCTAGCTCCTTGGAGCTATAGGACAAGGTCTGCTCTTCGGGTTCCCACTCTTCTGCCTCTACGACCAAAAGGGGGCGGCCTCAGGAAGGGCCGTTTCAAGAAGTTGTTGCGGAGGGTATGCACTTCCCAGGGGCGCCCGAGCATTCATACCCTTAAGATGGGCCGAGCACACACTTTTCTAACCCTAAGACAGTGTGGTCCTTGAAGAGGCTGGCTTTGGAAGAGAAACACCTTCTTGTTGAGGGTTACAAGTTTGTCCTTTCAGACATGCATACCACGGTGCATAGGCTGCCCCCAGTCTACATGGCGATTTACTGGGTAGCCTTGACGTACTGCTTGATATTCCCTCTTCTCGAAGTGATTTTGGATATCCTTAATAATTACGAGTTGGCACCTGCGCAAATAGTGCCCATGTCATGACGCAACATTTGTTCTTTCATACCGATGTGGGAGTTGAGGGGACTTATCTGCTTAACCTGAGTGTTTGGACTAGTGCATATAGTACAAAAGGCACCTGGTGAGACCGGGGAAACAGGCTAGCATAGCTTCAACAACCAAAAGGACTATATGACGGCCATTGAGAAAAGGTTGAAAATACAAAATTCGAAATACGACTTTCTCTTTGTGCATCGGGCAATTGGTTGGGCCGACATTCCTGATTGGGATGATTTTAAGTCAGTCCAGAACCCTTTCGGGGAGCCAACGTCTGAGGAAAGATCCACTGCTCGATACTTTCAGTATTATGTTTAGGAGGATGATCGACCGAAGCCCCTACCCTCCTTTATCTCGCGCATAGTAAATGTAGGCAACGGGCCCGAGTGTCGGATGGTTAAGTCAAGTGATCATCTGCTGTTCAACTAGCTCCCCAAGCTGTCGTATTTTGAAAACGAGTTTTTCCTCATGGCCGTCGGCCTTCTAATTTTAGAGAAATACTCAAAGGGCACCTTTTGTTTCTCTTGTGCATATTTCTTTCGTTATTTCTGACCTGACTTCCTTTCCCTTTATGCAGAGTAAGCCCGGGTGATGTTGTCTCCCTTCGAGAGCAGGGATAGGAGCCTGAAGGAGGTCACTATTGAGGCCACCCAGCACCAAGAGAAGAAAAGGTGCCGCCGGGTTGAATCCCCGGCTAAGAAGGCTAGTTTTTATTTTTCTATATTTTATCACAATTGAGTAACCTTCCATACGTGAAAACTAACTCTCAACTCCCTCACCAAGTGCCTAAATTTTATTCCACTTAGGGGAGCTGCCCGTAGTAGCTGCTAGCCTTCCCCCTATGCTGTACGTAAGTGACCGTGCCAGGAGATGCTCAGGGCGCAAGCATCCTTGGCTCCTACACCCAGAGGCGGGAAGACCCATGGCAGCAGCTGGCAGAAACTCAGGGGTCATGGGGTCTGCTCGTCGGGAAGCTCCTGGTCCGGAGAGGAGGTTGCCGCCTCCCAATGGTTCCCAGGACAGTCATTTGCTAGTTATGAATTTCCTGGAGGCTGATCCCCCATCCAAGTTGGACTTGGTGGAGAAGCTGGCCTAATCTTGGAACTTAGCACTCGCTCCTGTTTTCAGCCAACCGAGGGGATCTAAAACTTAGTGTTTGCTAAGGCAAAGGGCGCTTGTACCCTTTGGTTGCCTCTCCTTTCCTCTCTCATGGGTTCTATGCTCTTACCATTGATATGTAATCTATGTAGAGTTTTGCTTAGGCCCTAAGGGTGATGCTATTTGCTCCCTCTAGAACTCATATGGAGGAGAAGATCAAGCATCTCCAAGAGGGCCAACGTTAAGCGAAAGACTCAGTGGCTAAGTATAAATGCTGCCGGGAAAAATTAAAAAAGGGAAGGGAATGTGGGCAAAGGAGAGGGAGGAGTGGCAGAAAGAAAAAGGAGACCTACACTCCCAGTTGGAAGATGGTCATATTCAGCTGGAGGGTGATAAGGTCGCTTGTTAGGAAGCCACAGTCAAAGCCCAGCAAGCTGGGTATCAAGAGGTTCAAGAAGAACGGATTGAGTTCTTCCGTGAACTCCTGGGATGCTGGCCCCCACGGAATCACAGGAAGAAGGCTTTTTTGGGGCATGGATTCACTATGTCAAAGACCGCCGCGACATCATCCAAGCTAGTTAAGACCATAATGAGGTCGTCCTTCTGTATGAGGTATCTGACGAAGACCCAGATAACCCGGGAAGCACCACATCTCTTGACAGTGGTGGTCAAGGGAGTAGTGATGATAAGGATCCTTACGCTTAGAGCCGTGGCCACTTTCTTCTTCCCCTTTTGTATTATGTTTCCCTTTACTCATTAGTGGTTGTATTTCAAGCAAAATATTAATGAAAAAGTTAGCCTTTTGGATACCTCCACTTTTTCCCTTGGCTTGTTGTTTTACTTTACGCATTTTTGAGCAAGTTTACACTGGGACTTACGGATCTCTAGCCCCTAAGTCACATGATAAGTCAGGGCCATAGGAGCCATGTGTAAAACCCTTAGCCTCCTTGGGCAAAAGGTGCCGTGATTGGCCTAGGGCCAAGCTATTAGCAACCAACTCTAGGCCATGTGAAATAGCACCCTACCTTGGGCCAGGCTAAGGGACCATTAGACCCTTATGGGCTAAAGGTGTAGCGATCGCCCTGGGGCTGTGTTATAAGACCCTTGGCCCCATTGTGGCTAAAGGTGTAGCGACCAGCCTTGGGCTATATTATGAAACCCTTGGACCCATTAGAACTAAAGGTGTAGCGAACAACCTTAGGCCATGTTGTGACGTGCTTAGCCCCTTGGGGGCCAAAGGTATAGCGACCTGCTTTTAGGTTGTGCTATGAGACCCTCAGCCCTTGGGGGCTAAAGCTGTAGCGACGAGCCCCTAGGCCATGCTATGATGCCTTTAATCCCTTGGGGCCTAGCCCTTGGTGCTAGCGACGAGCCCCTCAGAGCATGATGCCTTTAATCCCTTGGGGGCTAGCGGTGTAGGGGGAGCAAGGAAGAAAAAGATGCGGCTCGGAAGACAACATCCATGGCACATTTATTCGGATATGTTGGGGCTACATTCTGTCAACCATACAAAAAGATGGAGCTACTAGCGATGATACTTGCACAGATTACTGCTATGCCACGTCTATAGGATGGGGTTTCCTTGTGGCGTTGTGAGGCAATACGTGCCCGGTCTCCCCTACTCTATGACTTTATGAGGTCCTTCACAATTAGCCGTGAGCCTATCGTGTTCGTTCGATCAAGCCACGGCCTCTGTTCTTCGAAGCACCAGGTTGCTAACACAGATTGGTTAGAATTTTACAATTTGGTCGTGGAGCCATGCTACTCGGAGCTTGTAGATTACCTCTCGGAGGAGAGCATCGCATCGAGCAGAGGGAAGAAAATTGAGGGCTTTCCAGAGAGGGGTGTTATTGAGTGGTTCTTTAAAAGTGGTGAGTTGGTGTGCGTAGAGTGATACCTCAATAGGGAGCACGGCTTCAAGCCCGTTGGTTAGGATAAAGGGAGTTTCCCTGATAGTCATTTTTTCGGTAGTACGGAGAGACCATAAAACTCTATGTACTTCATCTGCCCACTTGCCCTTGACGTTATCCAATTTCTTCTGCAAGCCGTGGAGAATAACACTGTTCATAGCCTCAGCCTGGCCATTGGCTTATGGGTGCGCTACTATAGTAAATCTCACCTAACATCCCAAGGTGTAAGGTAGTTGATGACGTCAGCCGAGTCAAATTGCTAGCCTTTTCCATGGATCATTGTTCAGGGGACGCTGAAAGGGGTGATGATGCTTTTCCAAATAAACTTTCTGACATTGGCTGCGGTGATTAAGGTGATGGCCTCTACTTCTGTCCATTTTGTGAAATAATCCACGACAATGAACAAGTATTTACGCTGGCCCGTGGCTTTAGGAAAAAGCCTTAGGATATCCATTCCCCAAGTGGCAAATGTTAGGGGACTCATTATTGCTGTCAGTAGGGTGGTAGGCATCAATGTAACACCCCCAGCCCCCTAGAGCTGGAAGTATTATGTTTTCTTAACTTCTTACTTAAATTCTAGGGCGAAACGGACAGAGTTTTCCCTAAAAACTGACCGTTTCTAGGCTAAAAGCCTTACAAAAATCAACAGAAGCGTAAAAACACTTAAAGGAAGCTCAACGGCTACACGCCGGAGTTCATAACTCAACGAGCCACTCGCTCGGAGTACACCAACTAGTATAGTTCATGAATAAAGAAGAAATGAAAGATGCAACTCAACGGTTCACACAACTAGAGCATTGTGGTTTACATCCCAAAACATAACTAACTTTAACCAAGAAGACATCTAACTAACTAGATGGTTGGCTTATATGGCCATACAGAGCGACTCATACATAATATGTATTACATGAACTAGAATACTTGTTTACAAACGTTTACAAACTAAGAATACATTCTATAACATCATTTGCAGTGAGACTACGTCACTATGGCACACTTGACTCTCTTTAAGCAAGGGAAGCTTTTGTTTCGACATGGCTGACTCAACTTTTTCCTGTCATAAAGAAAACCTCAGGAAAAGGGGAAAGAGCAGTGGCATAAGCAACCACACGCTCAGTGAGTGTCCCCCGACCCCTTAAAACCAAAACCGTTGCAGGCAATAATATCTTTACTAATCACGTATCATGTATTCATACTTTACTATCATATTAGGCATTCATAAAATTCTTATGAAAGTATTACTAACCATAAACTTTACTTTAAGCGCTCAAACACATTTCTAGGTCTCTAAATGACCAAACTTCTTTACGAACAGGAAGTCAAACACTTAAACAAGTCACGAGACTAAGCACAAAGACTTTTTTTTCATAACACAACTTCTTAGCATTCTATTTCAACTATGCATAAAACCCAATTCACATGATGTGCACATAAGGTGCTCTCTTTTTATATTCTTACTTTTCTGGGCATTTCATCCATATGAGGTTCATAAGGCATACATATTTCAAGTTTCAATCAAATCTCATTCATAGGGTATGGTTGAAATATGCTTATAAGACTTTCTTTTCATATTCATATCTTACTTAGTATCTTATTCATGAGCTATGCTTGGAACATGCACATGTCATACACAGGAAGCTTTCTTTCTTTTTACTGAAAACACTTCATTTAGCTTCTTGAGGCTCATAAAAACTCTTCTCTTAGCCTTTTGAGGCTCATATTCTTTTGAAGAATCTCTTTCATCTTGGTCTCTTAATGACCCTTAAAAATTTTCTTTCTGAAATACTTAAAAAGGCGAAACACCAACTGCTTTTCTTACTTAGTAGAAACTTACTCATAGCATATAAACATCTTATTGTGCTGGCTAAGTGAGATTATAACTCACAACTTACGTTATCCCCGGGGTACACGTACTTAACTTTTGGCCAAAATGCGCCTTAGTAGAGCAACTCTAACCTCGATACTGTCCTCTGTGGGGTAACAGCTCACACCAGGATAATCATATCCTGAGTCCAGTCCCCCTCAAGGTTTTCTTACACATCACACATCATAACTTATCTGGGGGAATAGCTCACACCAAGATAATTCATATCTTGAGTCCAGTTCCCACGAACAGCTCACACCAAGATAATTCATATCTTGAGTCCAGTTCCTAACTTTTCTTTAGGGGGAAACAGCTCATGCCATCTTTGTGTCCAGTTTCCAGGAATAGCTCACACCAAGATAATTCATACCTTGAGTCCAGTTCCGAACCCTAGCCAATTGCCTAGCACTTTCTTAGCCTTTAAAAACATGTTTCATTTCTCTTCTTCGATTGCTTACTATACTGAAAACCTATCTTTAAACAAAACGATCATAACCTTACTAAATGCTTATAGGTCACTTCGTTTTTAATTTAAAAACTTCTTATAAACGTACTAACTCATAAAACAACTTTGCTTTTAACTTCTTATACATTTCCTGATTCGTAAAACGACTTCGTTTCTAACTTAAAAGCTTTCGAAATCATGAAAACATACATTTAGCAATCCTTCTTATACATGTCAGAATTTTGAAAATTATTCACTTAATGGCACGTAGCACATTGAGGGAAAATGGGGGTTCACATGTATCACATTCAAGCACTTCGTAATCAATTCAGCACAATGAGCCACACATGGCTTCGTAATCCACATGATTGTGGTTAATTCACAACCCAGGCTCCCTCCTCACAAGCACCGTACCACAAGAACCTTGAACCACTCATAGTTCTTTCTTAAACCATCCAACTACCATCTCGGTTTTCAATTTATTAATCATAACATATTATCATACTAATTTATGAAAAGGTAAGGTTTAGGTACTTACCTGGGCAGGCAGCACCACTCGGCGGTGCGTTACAGCAAGCATACGTACACATACATACCATCACATCCACATATTAAAACTATAGCTCTTTACTTAGCAATTCAAACATGATAAGGCTCTAAGCATTTTCAGGCATGATTGGGCTGTAAGCATTTTCAAGCATGATTGGGCTCTAAGCATTTATAATTTACTTCGGAGTTAGTAAGTCACTATGGGATAGTTAAGCATATAGACGGTCGTAGATTGACTAAACATTTGTATACATTAATTTTAAACACGTACGATGCACTTCGAAGATCATACTCTGGCATGAATTAATTGTATCGATTCGATTCAAAGCTAAACATACATACTTTACTTCGAATCAAAACTTCCAGCTTGATTTAACTAAATTGATTCGAATCGAAACTAAACATATATAACTTAGTTCGAATTAAAATCTCAGGCATACATTAACTAGATTAATTCGATTCGAAGCTAAACGTATATAATTCTCTAGGCATAAATTAACTAAATTGGTTCGAATCAAAGCTAAACACATCTAATTCACTTCGAATTAAAACCTCAGGCATAAATTAACTAAATTGATTCGAATCGAAGCTAAACATATCTAATTCACTTCGAATTAAAACCTCAGGCATAAATTAGCTAAATCGATTTGAATCGAAGCTAAACACATCTAATTCAATTCAAATTAAAACCTCAGGCATAAATTAACTAAATTGATTCGAATCGAAGCTAAACACATCTAATTCACTTCGAATTAAAATCTTAGGCATAAATTAACTAAACTGATTCGAATCGAGGCTAAACATATTTAATTCACTTCTTGACATTTCTAACGAATTTAGCCAACCCTAATCTGACATGCAACATCAATCTGCTGAAAAACATTCCTCGATTCTATGCTAGAGGACCCGATTATGGGCTTTTGGGGCTGAATTTGGATGTTCAAGAACTCTAAAATTGGTCTCCTAATGCGCTACCCAACACTGACCCGAGTCAGTATGCCCCAAGCTCGATTCAGTTGTTGTTCGTGCTATTCTGGTGGTCACGGGAACTACCCTCAACTGTCGCCGGTCGCCGGCCTCAGTCGCGACAGTGGCTGGAATCGCGTCCTCTCACCGCTTGCCCCCGATCTGACTCTCGCTGATCTTGAGTTCAGGGCGTCGGCCATGGCTACTGTGCAAATGGGTCGTCGGCATGGCCCCTGCCGCCACTGCAGTGCTTTGCCGGTCCCATTTCCTTCTCTCTCGCTCAATCTCTCTTCTTCTCTCGCTGTGGTGGTCGTTGGCTGGTGGAGGAGGCATGGTGCTAGCGCACGCACCGGGATGGCGTTGCCGTTGCCGTCGCTGCCACCGCCACTGCCCGTCCTCCCTCTCTCTCCTCTTCTTTCTCTCTCTTCCATGGTCTGGGTTGTGGGACTGGGCTTTGGAGACCTCCCCCCTGTTGTGGTTTTGCCAGATAGAGTAAGGGGCTTCGGCCCCTTTTTGTCCCTTTTCACTTTTTTTTTAATTCAAGCTGATCAGTAATTGGCACCGCTAGTCTAGTTCGTATTCCGAACTCTAAACTCAAATCACTAATATGGCCTTCTATCGACTATTCTTTCCCAAATATGTCAAGGTTCGATTTTCATAAACCTCGAAACTAATTCCAAGGTTGAAATCCTAATCGTATTGAGGAAACGACTAAATAAATCGAATAACGATTAAATTAAACTATCAATATAATTTAATGGCAAAAACAGCACGAATTTACTTTAAAATCAATAATAACAATAATAATTCCTTTTTATAAAATTATAGCTCCCATAAGCACATCGATAATAATTTAACTCATACAGTTACTAAAAATACGATTTTATAACATAAAAAGCAAGACAGTCAGGTTAACTTAAAAAAATAAAGGAGGCAGGTCTTACACTCTTCCCCCCTTAAAAGAATTTCATCCTCGAAATTCTAAATCAAGTTCGGCCTTTCCTAAAATGCACGCACACAACTAGGATTTGCGCGATAGGTTTTCAAAAAGGTTTCATTTTGCAAACACTACTTCTTTTAAATCGAAGGAAAATGGCTTATGGTATCCAGTCTCCTCCTCGCCAGTCCTCTTCAAGCGTCTACTCATTCTATTTAGGCGCCGAGGGCAAATCGCATCAAAAAGGGGCAAATGAGTTGGCGTGGAAAGCCATATCGAGTTGTTTTGAAAAATGAACCAAGACTTTCGATTATCTGGACTCAGTTTGCATGAAAAGCACTAATTCTCTGCATATGCATCTGTAAGTGGGCATCGAAAGGCATAACAATCGAGACAGTGACATCTTAAAGTCATACACCAGCAATTTCATTCTAAAACATGAATTCAAGTCACTTTTGGGACCACAATGATTAACATGGAGACTCCTATAACACATTTAGAATAACAAAAATGTCACATAGCACCACATAGTATCAGTTAAGCATAATAGCATCACATAGCATCATTTAAGTATAATAGCATGACATAGTATTGCATAATATCAGCATTTCAGCATTCTCAAGTTTAGGAATTGGAGGTAACATGAAACCGGTTGATATATATATAACAACCAATTCACAAAATGAAAGCATGTATGATTGACATTCTTATGTTCTTACATCAATTCCAGCTAACTTATGGGCCTTACTTTCATGGTAACTTAGACAGGGCATGTCAAGGTCGTCTGAAGGGGTTAACTTAATCAGGTTCGTTCTAAAGCATGAAGATTGTAGGTCAATCTAAGGCTAAATCATTTACGAGAAGTTACCAAGTCACAATAGGATAGCAAAGACATCAAATTACATAACAGGGACAACGAAGGAACTCAGAGTAACACTTGAATTCACATTGACATGACGAAGGGGTTAATAACGGAGTACTGAAGATTAAAAATCACGAATCAACATAAACTAGCATATCATGTCGATAAGAATAACTTTGAAATGGAAATGCTAAGGCATAATGTAAGCCGATGGTTTTGATGATGGGGAGGCTTTCCCTAAGGTCTCTACTTGGAACTGATTTTCTCTTAAGTTACAGATTCATACATATGAAGGGTTATGCTCATCCAATACATTAATATTTGATTCATTGCGAGAATATATGAGTGCAGGCTTCTAAGGTCGTCTCATCATGCTCTAGATATGTGTATATGTAGTTATTCAGCTATAATATGGAATCATAGAATTCACGGAATGCAGATTACGTGTCAGAGGTCATGTCATGCCCTTATTTACAAAACTTAAATAATTGGCTACTCAAGCCACGTGCCAAGCCAACTTAAGTCAAGCAAATACCAAGATACGCATTTACTTACTAAGCCAATCATTCACAGGATACTTGAAAACTGCGCATGATGACATGACCCCGAGTATTCTACCATGCTACTTTCTTACACATGAGATATATATACTCCATACGCGTGATTCATGTAAATATAGCTCTATTGTCATCTAATCACGCATTACATATATCGAGTTCAATCAGCCTAATTATAACACGAGAAAACGGTATTGACGGGTTATACATAACGATTCAAGAGTCATGTCGTGTAACTAACCGCACAAAGTCAAATTGTTTTAACTAATACAGTTACATGTTAATCAAATTCAAGCAAGCAGTTGCCGAAACTCATTTTGTTGGCATTTGATCACAAACACATCGATGGCCTTATAGGTACGCGTTAAGGTCTTATGAGGTACACCTGTCTTAAAGGTGATCATAGGAGTCCTACTGCTTATGTCACTCACTTTGGTAAGGATTGTTTACTATGTACAATTTCAAAGTCTGCCAGGTTCTTTCTCCCTTATGCTTTCTAGGTATATCAAGGTTCATTCGAGCCAAAACATTGTCACCCCATTCATGAATAACAATCCATATAATAAAAAGAACAAGTAATGCATGGTTTAGGCAATAATGGTAAAGAGGGGAAATAGTAGGTACACTACGCAATGTTTAACTGGAGCGAACTTTTGGCATTTGTCACACTAACGTACTAGGATCAGAACATCTTCGCGTAAAGAGGGCCAATAGTAGCCGGTCCATATAGTGGTGATCACGAGAGCGCACCTGCCAATATGTGCTGTATAATCCCTCGTGAAGTTCATGGAGGATCTTCAGTCCCATCTCTAGGGTCACACAACGCAACAATGGACTCGCGTAAGAGCATTTGTATAGGGCCCTGTCGTATAAGATGAAGCAGTTCACTTGCTTCTTCACTCAATCTGTCTCCTTGGCATCCGATGGCAGTGTGCCATCTACCAGATATGTTCGTATGAGATCCATCCAGGTGGAGTTTTTGTCTAACCAAAGGATTTCATAAGGTTTAATGCTTCTCTTTGATAGAATTTCCAATTGGATTCGCTTCGGCTTCCTGTCCTCTGAGGGGCTCGCCAATTTGTGCAAAGCATCTGGTTGGAAGTTTTCAGACCGCGATATATGTGTTATCAGGAGATACTTCAATAGGCCGATAGCCTTATGCACTCGGTGGACATATGCCGCTATGGTGTTGTCTTTTATTTCGTACTCTCCATTGAGCTGAGTGACTACTAGTTGTGAGTTCAAATAGGCACTGATTGAATCTGCCCTGGCCTTGTAGCACAATTTTATTCTTGTTATTAGGGTCTCATATTCGGCCGCATTATTAGAAGCCTTAAGCATGAACTTTAAGGCATGTTCGTGCCTCTCACCCGGGGGGTTTCAATGATTAGGCCAGCCCCACTCCCATCTCTAGTGAAGGAGCCGTCCATATATAAATTCCAAGAGGCGGGTGTTGTGGCTATCTCAGGAGAGGTGTCGGCATTTTTAGCCAAGAAGTCCGCTAAGGCCTAGGCCTTAATCGTCTGCCATGCTTCAAAGGTGAGGTCATATTGGGGCAGCTCTACTGCACACTTTAAGAGTCTCCCCGAGGTGTCTAGTGTTTGCAGGACATTCTTCTGGGGCTAGTCAGTGAGGATAGTAGCCTTGTGACCTTCAAAGTAGAGGCGAAGTTTTTAGCTGGCTAACACCACGGCGTAAGCAAACTTCTCGATCAGGTGCAGTTCACTTTGGCCCCTACCAAAGCGTGGCTCACATAGTGTACTGGGATTTGCTCCTTAGCCCTTTTCACTACTAAGATGCGCTTACCATCTATTCAAGATAGCCAAGTATAAGAGGAGCATTTCTTCCTGTACTCGGTTGGATATCTTGGGTAAGAGGGTGAGGTATGCCTTTAATTACAGGAAGGCTTCGTCTGCTTCCTTATCCCACGCGAAGTTTGCGTGCTTCCAAAGGACACGAAAGAAGGGATGGCATTTGTCATCTGATTTTAAAATGAAATGTCCTAAGGTTGCGATGCATCTGGTCAACCGCTGGACTTCTTTGATATTCCGTGGGAGCTTTATGTCTGGTACTGCCCTGAATTTGTCAGGATTCGCCTCTATTCGTTGGCTACTAGTTATAAATCCCAGGAACTTTCTCGACTCCACCCCGAAGACACATATTTTAGGGTTGAGTTTCATGCCATATTTTTGAAGGATTTTGAACGTCCCTTGTAAATCCTTATCGTGCTCTACATCATGCATGCTCTTGACAATTATGTCGTTCATGTATAGCTCTATGGTCTTTCTGAAGAGGGGCTCGAAAATTTTATTTACAAAGCACTGGTAGGTAGGCTACCATTTTCTAGCCCAAAGGGTATTACTTTGTAGTAGTGCAGTCCCCGATTGTCACGAAAGCAGTCTTCTCTTGATCTATAGTGCATAGAGGAATCTGGTGATACCCCAACTATGCATCTATAAAGCTTAGCATGGCGTGCCATACTGTGGTATCCACCAGTTTGTCTATCTTCGGTAAAGGGTAGCTGTCCTTCGGGCACACGTTATTCAGATCTGTGAAATTAATGCACTTCCGCTATGCCCTGCTGGGTTTTTTAATGAGTACTACATTTAAAATTCATTTGGGGTACTGACATTCCTTGACGAAACTGATCTCCAATAACTTCTGTACCTCCGCTGTCGCCACTACGTCCCGCTCAGGCCGCATGTGTCTTTTCTTCTGGACCATTGGTTTGTGGACAAGATCTATGTTCAGCCGGCTTTACATCAGCACGTGGCTGATGCCCACTATTTCTTCGGGACCAAAAGCGAAAACATCCTGTTACTCCTGCAGGAGGCTAACTAAGGTGTGCTTGGTTTCATCCTCCATCTCTTGGCTCAGCTTAACCGTAGAGTCAGGCCGCCCGTTCTTAAGGGAGACAACCTCTAGGCTGTCAACAGGCTCTAGACGCAGTTGTCCAGGATTGGTTGAGGTTAAGGTGCAGATGGTCATGTTCTCAGTAGAGGGAGGAAGCTTGGTCCGTTGCTTTTTCTCTAAAGGCTGTTGCTCTAGAAGCCCGCCACCGCTCAAGTGTTCTACCAACGATCAGATGCTGACAAGGTAGCATTCTGGGGTAGTTCGCTAATCTCCTTGTAGCTTCCCGACGATAACATCATCCACTTCATAATAAAGTAGGAGCAAGCATGATGCAATGACGGCTTTTACCTTGTGTAAGGTTGGCTGCCCCAGGGTGACATTATCGGTTGTGGGGACATCTACTACTACGACATTGACCTCTAGATTTCGTGCTTTAGACTTGTCCCCAAGTCACAGTGGGAGCTGGATCACTCCTGTAGGTTTTACCTCTTGTCCCCCAAAGCCTAGAATGGGATGTACGAGGGAAACAATTTTCCTTCCCTGGTGCTTAAGTCTTTTCAAGTAGTCCCATGCGATTATATCAGCAAAGCTCCCAGTATCAATTAGTAATTTGGTGGATAAGGGCATTGGCTACTTTAAGCTTGACCACAAAAGCGTCATTATGCAGCGGACTAAAATACGGGCGTTCCCGGACATCGATTGTCATAGTGGGGACCGTGGTATGACTTCATTGCTCTATTGCTAGGACCTGTTGCGTCCCTCACATTTAGGCCTTCCATGTTGACCTGGTAATGCTCTCTGTGTACCCACCGGTGATAGTGGTGACTATCTCAGTGGAGCACTCTTCGTCTCAAAGTTCTTCGCATGCAGGGTCGCGCTTCCTTACGAAGAGACCGAAGTCCTCTTTTAAAAAAAAAATGATCTATTTGTCCTTTATCGATGAGCTCGTGAAGAGCTTTCTTTAGCTCCCTGTAGTCGACGATGGTATGCCCACTTTGCTCATGAAACTCACAATACTTTCGCACATTGTGCGGCTTCAGTACCACGGTCATGGGCTGCGGCTTCCTCAGCATGCGGTGTCCATTCACTTCTATCAGTATGCTCCTTGGGTCGGTAGTGAAGCGATAGTCTCGGATGTCAAGTCTCGGCCTTCTCTCTCCATGTCTAACACCCCTATCCACTTGGGTTTTAGCTTGCTTTGTGGCATCTATGTTTTCAGCACAGATTTTAATTGCTCGGATGAAGTCCGCGGCCTTCCTTAAGGCCTCGGTAAAGGAGGTTTCATTCTACTTGGCTAGGGAGAATTTGAACGGTCCATTTTATAGTCTTTTCAGGAAGGAGTTGTAGGCCACTCTGTCCTCCAGGTCAGGAATCAGAATCGCCTCTTGATGGAACCACTTTAGAAGCTCTGCCAGAGACTCCTGCGGCCCTTATTTGATCTTTGATAGGGGGATACTAGGCCGTCTCTCCTTGCAGCTAGCTATGAACTGGCTGATGAACCGATCTGCCAAATCCTAAAAGTAGGAGACGCTCCCTGGAGTAAAGCCATTAAATCAGGACTGTGTCACTTTTTTCAAGGTGGCCAGGAGGTACCGACAATAGGCGACGTCATCCACATCTTAGAGATACATTTGAGCCTTGTACACCCCGAGGTACTCCTTTGGGTTTGTGGTCCAGTCATAAAATTTCACGGTCGGCATCTTGACCTTTTTAAACCTGGGAGCATTGATTATCTCTGCGCTAAAGGGAGTAGAGAAGGGGATTATCCCTATCCAACTAGTTATCTTGGACATCTTGACGGGAGTCTTCACCTGTCGTCCTACCTCAACCATCGACGGGCTTTTGAGTGGGAGGTCAGTTCTCACGGGACTGTGCTGGGACCGCCTGGTTTGACAAGAACTATGGTTACGCATGCCCCGCACTGCCGAGCTGAATGTGCGCTCTTGAGCTGAAGGGCGCTTCGGAGTGCACCCCTTCTAGGAGATTCCCTCTCGAGGCTTTGAGGTTTGCTCTTGCTCCTCGAACTAGGCCTACCTCAAGCCGCCTGGTGAACCTACCTAGTGTCTACCCTCGTCAAGTGGTTATGGTTCCTTTCGTGGGACTATCCATTCCTCTCAGGTCAGGCAACCTCTCTTACCTTGTCATTTCGACGTAGCGACTTAGCAGGAGCGTGCCTACGGGATGGCTTGCACACTGCTGTATGCACATAGTTGAAGGTAGGCAGTGACCTCATGGAGTTTGCAGCTTCCATGGTCTTCTTAACATGCTTGGTCACTTGCTGAAGGATGGTGTCGGTCATAATGGCCACGAAGTTCTTCAGCACGTCAACTGCAACATAAGCCTCCCGCTTGGGCAGATGTTGCCCGACCGAGCGAGGATATCCCCGTGAGCTCTCCGAGGCATCCAGTACCTCAGGGGTGACGGGGGGTCGACGATCGGGGCCTTGTCTTTCTTGAAACGTGCTCGCACAGCATCACTTACAACCATCATTCACTGCTCTTTGCCCAGAGACGGTGCCAAGTCTATTACAGGATTTTCTGCTTTCCATAAAGATGACGTACGAAGAGAGCGGACTTACATGATGGTAAGGTTTGAACGCATGGCGATCCACTCCACTAGCGTAAACTTGCAAAAAGGGCCACCCTGGATTGGGATCCAGGGAACACCTCTTCAATGGTGCAGTCAGTGTAGGGTCCTCAGAAGAGATAATACAGGAAAGACAATATAGAGAAGGAGTAGGTCCCTTTAGGGTTTATGATGTGTCTTTCTTAGTTATGAGTGAGCGTAGTGAATAATCCCCCTTTTTCCTAAAGTAGGTAGGTGGGTATTTATAATCCCGGTAGTAAGGGGCAAAATCATAATTTTGCTCAGCGTGTATTCCTAGTGGGGCGCAGGATGATTTCCCTTTTTGGGCCCAAAAATCTCATGACTCTGGCCTACGAGTGTATTTTGTGGAGCCTGCATTGGATTCCCAGTTTTTCCCGAATCATATATATATATATATATATATATATATATATATATATAATATATATATATATATATATAGGGGATCTAAATACAAATGCATAATAATGGGATCGATAATAATATATATAAATATACAGTAAGTACATAGCTTAATATTGTACTTGCGAAGAAAGAAAGACATTCAAGGGCATAAGACTTGTAAAAATGTGCACTTATATTATGATGATAGTTAAAAAAATCGAAAACGCATGCATCGCATGAGACTGAACAGATAGTTGGTTATTGTTATTTTTGAGCGGCTGAATGATGGTTATTGTTCAGTTAGTATATGATCCACCCGGTTGAATAATTGCATTTGTACAACTGGGCCCACAAAACGTCCAATTGGCGCGCCACGTCCATAAAGCAAAGAAATCACCGAAAAAACTGTAAAAAAACCAAAAGCGCCCACAACTGCAACTTCAAATCACTCTGTGACCCAAGAACTTCCATTCACTTTCTCTCTCCAAAACCGCTCAAATTGGTGCTTGATTTGGCAAAATTTTGCTCCGTTTGATCACCGATTCAAGTAAAAAATCTTCAAAAGATCACCTTTGAAGCTTTAACGAGACAGTTCATTGTAAGTTTTATAGCATACGAAATTTATTTGTATGTTCAAAACGAAACAATGAATTCGATTCGCATTCTAGGTTTTAACAAAATCACGCACTCATAATCTCGTTTTTCAAATGTTTGCAAATGAAAACTCACTAATCATTAGCAGCTAAGAAGAGATCTGGTAGTGATGCATCAAGCACTGCTCAGAAATGGTATGTTGAAAACCTTAAACCTAATATTAGTGAGTCAGCGTACATCACCAGTGAGCAATAATTATTCCTGATTCTGTCAACAAATTTATAATAAACACGCTTACCTTGATGTTGACTAATATATACAAAACACTTTTACCTTAACTCTTCTGATTTTGATGTGTAATGAGTTGTACCTTATATTGTGGTGAGGCATATCTTCACTTTAATCAGCTGTGAATTATGTGCTTGCTCCTGTCGACATATGCATGCTATGGTGAGTTGTGTCTTATAATATAGTGAGCTATGGCTTGTATGTAGGGAGCCATGACAAAAATCTAGTGAGTTGTAAATTATATTCTAGTGAGCATGTTCCAGTGAGTTGTGCCCTGTATTATATAGTGAGCTATGCTTCGAATTTAGTGAGCCATGATAGAAATGTAGGGAGCTGTGAATTGTATGCTAGTTCCTATCAACATATGCATGCTATATTGAGTTGTGTCTTATAATGTAGTGAGCTATGGCTTGTATGTAGTGAGCAATGACAAAAATCTAGTAAGCTATAAATTATATGCTAGTGGCTGTCAACGTATGCATGCTCCAGTGAGTTGTGCCCTATATTTTAGTGAGCTATGGCTTGAATATAGTGAGCCATGATAAAAATGTAGAGAGCTGTGAATTATGTGCCTGTCAACATATGCATGCTATAGTGAGTTGTGTCTTATAATGTAGAGAGATATAGCTTGAATGTAGTAAGCCATGACAAAAATCTAGTGAGCTGTAAATTATATGCTACTGGCTGTCAACATAAGTATGCTCCAGTGTGTTGTACCCTATATTTTAGTGAGCTATGGCTTGAATATATTGAGCCATGACAAAAATGTAGGGAGCTGTGAATTATGTGCCTGTCATACATGTGCATGCTATAGTGAGTTGTGTCTTATAACATAGTGAGCTGTACTTTACATCCTAGTGTGCCATACCTTAAATTTAAAAAGTGAGTTATGTCTTATATTATAGTGAGCCATGATGTATTTGTAGTGAGCTGTACCTTTTATTCTAGTGTGTTATCACATTTTCTGTAATATTAACATTATATGCAATACTATTTGATAGATCAAAGACAGAAGGGCCAACCACAAGCCCTCAATAGTTGATTGTGCAGGTTGTCAGAGACATCTCTTCTAAACAAGTGAACTTTAGGTAATTACCACTTCAAATATATGCAAAAACACACACAGTATAGTCCACTACGCTAACATTATATTTTCCTTTTTTATTAAAGCCTAAAAGATCAAAATAAACCAAATGAAACAAATCAGGGAATGAAGAGGATATTACTCATAATTTAGGCCAAGGTATGTCTACATTATGTAAGATTATATGTAATCATCTGAATTCCATATGTAGTGAGCCGGGAAAATTATATTTAAAGAAACTCTACATTATATTCTAGGTTAATACCTGTCAATTAGTGAGCCATAACATATTGTTTGGTGAGCTATTACTAGTGTCAAGTGAGCAATATCTACTATTATATTTTGGTGTTCCACCATGCATAATTAAACATTTCAGTGCAATTTGCTATAACAGTTCCTACCTGCACTGAGTTTATAATCTCATATTTTAAACTAGTAAAACTATCATCTACAATTATATTTAGTGAGATGAACTCCACTTTTAGTGAGCAAACAACTATGTTTATTGAGCTGTCCTGCAATTTTGGTGAGTAGACAACTTGTTTAGTAAGCTGACCTATAATTGTAGTGAGCAGACAACTATGTTTAGTGAGCTGACCTATGATTTCGGTGAGCAAACAGTTTACTTAGTGAGCTGAAATATATATATTGAGATCCATATTACATTAAACATTACACATTTACATCTTGTTTACTTATACAAAGTACCATGTTCAAATACAGAAGAAGCAACCAAGGAAGCTTAACCAAAGCATCAGAAAAACCTGTCCACAGTAAGGGACACAACCTCTGGAGGGAAAACCAGCTCAACAAGTACTACTACAACTAAGAGGAGGGTAAAATCAGAAGCTAGGAAGAACAGAAATATTTACACCAGTCCACCTAGTTCAGAAGATGAACAACTCCAAGCTCCCACAGCAGGGGAGAAATAAAAAATGGTGCTGGAAAAACCACAAACTGTGCATGCTGTGGAAGAATCATAGCCTACTCAACAGGGAGAAGTAGGATAAGGGTAACAAAAAACAGCAAACCCACCTCAATAACGCACTCCAATAGTAAGGCAAAAACTAAAGGTGGTGTTGCTAAAAAGGAAAAAGGAGTCAAAGAAGACTGATGCACATTAGAAAATTGGCAAAATAGAACAACAAAAGGGGGAGACATCAATACAGAGCAGACACCCCCCTAATGTTCCCAAAAACACTGCCCAAGAAAGCTCTAAAAAAACAATCACCGACATTCATCAATAACCTTCAGAGGAAATAGATGACACAATGGAGGACACAGCTTACAAGATGCCTCCCTCTAGGCATGATGATGAATCTGAGTCTGATGAAGAAGTGTTGGTGAAGAGAATGAAGAAGATAAAACAACAGCAAAGTCTAGGCCAAAGAAAATGCAAATGAGGTCAAAAAAGTGTGTTAAGGCACAACCTGAGAAGAAGAAGGAGGATGTCCAAAAGAGTCCTAAACCTCCTGTAAAGAGTGGACAACTCTCAGTTTTCAAACATCTAAAAGAACAGAAATCCCTGAAAAAGGACACGAGTGTTACTGTCTGTGTTCAAGGTCCCAAGTCTATGTAATCTGTGCCAAAGCCTGCAGAGGGAGACACAAAACCCAAAAAGATCATTCAAACAAGAATGTCACCATCAGGGTTTGTTGCCATGATTGATAATTTAATGAGGCGGCACAAAGAAAAGAAATATGAGATATGGGGTTTGGAGGATTCCTCCACTTACAAGTCACTAAAATACCTGGGGATTTATGCAAATGGCTTGTTGATAGATTTAACTCATACTCAGTCACCTTGTATATATCGCCAGACAAAACGATTGAGATTACACTAATGGATGTGCGTCTCACATTAGCACTCCCCATTGGTGGAAGGAAGGTTGAGGAGTTTTATGCAAAAAGCCAAAAGATGCCAAATATAATGAAGTCCTTGATGCATGGAGAAAAGATTGGAATCTGTAAGGTGGGACCCTAAAGCTTAGCCAACTGCCACAATACATACTCAGCCAGACTAAAGCAGGGGAAAGTCTCAAGAGAAACTTTGTGCTGTACATGGTATCATGCTTTTTCTACAGTTCAAAGAATGTATATTGCGCACCCTATTTTGCCATCAATGTTGCTAATGTTGAAGATATAGCAACAATTGATTGGCGTCAGTACACCATTGACAGATTATGTGAATCTGTCAAAAAGAGGGTTTCAAACTTTGATGGCCCTATTCTCCTCTTGATGGTAAGTTCTGTATACTATATCATAGTATCATGTTTTCAGTGAGCACAAAGTCAAGTTCAGTGAGCTGAATATATATAATTAGTGAGCAGAACAACATTTTCAGTGAGCTTAACATATATCATAGTGAGCAGGCCATTTACTTTAGTGAGTAGAACGTACATTGTAGTCAGCAGAAGGTGTTTTTTAGTGAGCACACCAAAACTTTTCGTGAGCTATAGAAAACTTGATCATGTGTGAAAATTGTCTAGTACATTGATCTATAATGACCATTTTAGTGAGCACGCATCACATACCCTGCATAGATATAGGAAACATTATCACACAACGTTACTTCATGTAAGTGAGCTATAATATATGTTAATGAGCAGAAGAAAATGTTTAGTGAGCAGAGCACTATTTTTAGTGAGCAGACAATATAACCTAGTGAGCAGAACATGTCTTTTAGTGAGCAACAGTTCAGCTTTGGTGAGCTGTAAATGACTTGTTCACAGATGACAATTGTTTGTTACATTGATCTCTATTAAGAAATTTAGTGAGCCTAATAAGAATTATTCTTAGACTACATTACTTTATGTTAGTGAGCTAGTATACATTTTTGGTGAGCAGGGACTATATTTTAGTGAGTATAGATTCATTTTTGGTAAGCTATACAGAACTGATTACAATGAACATTTCTCTTGCAAATGCTATATATTGATAGGGTTCTCCTAACAAGAAGGACTGTTCTGAGGCAATTCCCAACAATCTAAGGCTGGATCATAGAAAGGCTGAGGGAAAGAGTAAAAGCAGAGCGAGAGGCTAATAAAGTTGCTAGCTTGCTGCAAAAGAAGGGCTAATAGGCTTTCGAAATGGAGGAGTGGAGAATCCAATATAAATAACGAGGGAAGTGCATGCTGAACCACATCTGCAAAAGGAACCTCAGCCATAAAAGGAAGAACATCCAAAGATGTTATCACAAAATAATGAACCATCAGAGTTAGTGGTATCATTTATTTCGTTTATAACAATTAAGGAGAATGAAAGAATTTAAACAAACATCTATCTAACATGCTACAATACTTGAATGGTGTCCACATTGCAAAAAGATATGGAAGAAGTGGCCGAAGTAAAAAAGCTTTAGCAAGTGCACTCAAGAGGTATAGAACATTCATAGACTACTTGTCAAAAAGGTACCAAAACAATGAAGCACACAAGAAAATAAGAGATAAGGCAATAAGCATGTTCTCTTCCTATTGTAAGGCTCAAATCTCAAAATCTCCACCAATGACACAAAGAGAAAAAGGGGATGCAAGTGCTGAGATACCATCATTCAGTTAAGATGATAAATAGTGGAACAGAGATGCTATACTTGAGGCCATAATTGAATTAGAGAATGCTTTTGTAAGGCAACAAAAGACCAGCAGCACCAACAACAAAGGTTCTGCATCAAGGCAAGGGGGTAATGACATGCCTAGTTTTAAGTTGATTGATGATAGCCAAAGCCCAACTCCTGCAATAGTAGCAGCACCAGCATCACTTAACGCACCACCTTTCTCCCTCCTACAAAAGTAGTTCAAACACCACCACCCCCCTGTAGAGACACATCCGACATCACCACCTTTCCCCTCCCCCACAGCCACTTCAGACGCCACGACCCTCCCCCCACACAGACACTGCAGGCACCACCATGCTCCCTACCACAACACCCATCACAAAACTCTTGAGACACAACCACCACCACAACCACCAATTCCAGAAACACAAACAGAGCATCAAAAAAGGTAGAAAATAACTGAAGGAGAGCAGAAATCTCCTGGTAGGAAAGATGGGAATAAGAAAACAAAAAAAAAAAGCTGGTAAGAATTTTCAGTGAGCAGGTTCTTGCTTTCAGTGAGCAGGCTCTTACTTTCAGTGAGCAGAATATACTTTTTAGTGAGTTATGTGCAAATTGTTGATAAAATAAAAATTTTATGTTATAGTGAACATGTAAGCACACATCACATTTAGATGCTCCAAGAGGAGCTTGTTAGTATTAAACATTATTTTATTTTATTTTTTCTTTAAGTCAGGTGGTGTGCAACGTCAAGGAGCAGAAGTTATATTTTAGTTAGCATAAAGGATAACTTGGTGAGCAAAACATATATGTTAGTGAGCAGGGCACATGTGTGACTGAAAAGAACATATATGTTAGCGAGCACAACATATATTTTAGTGATTGGTGAGCAACAATCTCTATTTAGTGAGCACAACAAGCATTTTAGTGAGCACAATATCTATTTTGGTGAGCACTTACACATGTTATCTATGCAGATGAAGAGCCCAGCAAGAAGGCAGGACATCAACCGAGGAGAGAGAACGGCCCAATGACAGAGCCCTTCTGCTTTCCTTTTGTGTATAGAACAACAAAGATTACAGGGGATTTGTCAGCTCAGGAAAGGATCGTTGCTGTATTCCATCCATCACAGGACCTTGATTCAAAGTAAGCACATAACTGTCAAACAGAAAACACTTACAAACACTTAAATTATAATGAATATATACTAAAACTTTTTTTCCTTTTCTTACCAAACCAGTGAAGAAATGTTTGATATCGCAACACATGTTACACATCGGTATCACATGTCAATCCTTACCAATGACACAAAGAGAAAAAGGGGATGAAAGTGCTGAGATACCATCATTCAGTTAAGTTGATGAATGGTGGAGTAGAGCTACTGTACTTGAGGCCATAGTGGAATTGGAGAATGCTTTTGTAAGGCAACAAAAGACTAGTAGCACCAACAGCAAAGCTTCTGCATCAAGGCAAGGGGGCAATGACATGCCCAGTTTTAAGTTGACTGATAATAGCCAAAGCCCAGCTCCTACAACACCAGCAGCACTAGCATCACTTCACACACCACCTTCCTCCCCCCTGCAAAAGTAGTTCAAACACCACTACCCTCCCCCTGCAAAGACGCATCAGACACCACCACCTTCCCCCCTACACAGACACTGCAGACACCGCCACCCTCCCTACTATAACACCTATTACAAAACTCTTGAGACACAACCGCCACCACCACTAATTCCAGAAACACAAACAGAGCATTAAAAAGACAGAAAATAACTGAAGGAGAGCAAAAATCTCCTGACAGCGAAGATGGGGAAAATAAAATAGAAAAAAAAGTTGGTAAGGATTTTCAGTGAGCAGGCTCTTACTTTCAGTGGGCAGGCTGTTACTTTCAGTGAGCAGAACATATTTTTTAGTGAGTCATGTGCAAATTGTTGATAAAATGAAAATTTTATGTTACGGTGAACCTATGAGCACACATCACTTTTAGATGCTCTAAGAGGACCTTATTGGTATTAAACATTATTTTATTTTATTTTATTTTTCTAAGTCAGCTGGTGTGCAATGTCAAGGAGCAGAAGTTATATTTAATGAGCATAAAGTATAACTTGGTGAGCAGAATACATATGTTAGTGAGCAGCACACATGTGTGGCTGAAAAGAACATATATGCTAGTGAGCACAACATATATTTTAGTGATTGTTGAGCAATAATCTCTATTTAGTGAGCACAACAAGCATTTTAGTGAGCATAATATCTATTTTAGTGAGCACTTACATATGTTATATATGAAGAAGAAGAGCCCAGCAAGAAGGAAGGATATCAACTGAAGAGAGAGAAAGGCCTAATGATAGAGCCCTTCTGCTCTCTTTTTGTACAGAGAATAACAAAGATTACAGGAGATTTGTTAGCCCAGGAAAGGATCATTGCGGAATATGTATTTCATCCAGCACAGGACCTTGATTCAAAGTAAGCACATAACTGTTAGACGAAAAACACTTACAAACACTTAAATTATAATGAATATATACTTACATTTTTTTCTCCTTTTCTTACTAAACCAATGAAGAAATGTTTGATATCGAAACACATGCTGCACATCGATATCAGATGTCAACCATGCATCCATGAGAATACATTGATGCCCACGTGATCAATGTCTGGGCTATTATCCTCAACAACTTAGAGAGATAAAGAAGTGAAGGATCTCTAAGAAGATTTTTTGCACCAGTTGATGCAATGGTAAATATATACTTATTTTTTATTTTCACAAATACAAATAATCAAATATCTAATGATACTACTACAAAAATGCAGTCAACCTTGGACCCCTCGATAAATACAACAAAAACAGAGGAGGGCAGGTACATTAATTTTGAAAAGATTCTTCAGAAAGAATTCTAGAGACGTGACAAGTGGATATCAGGAAAACCATTGCAGCTGGTAAGCATGAATCTAATACATTTTAATTGTATATTAAAACACCACATTATATAATATTAATCATTTTCTAATTTTAAAGTGTTCTTCCCGATATGTCGCAAGAAGCACTTCTTCATCTTCTGCTTTGATTTCAAGGAGGAAAGGCTTGATGTCATGGACAACATGCACATAACTATTCCATACAAAAGAACATATGGAGAAACACATCTGTTAGTGGTATGTTCAAGTGCTCACTAATTCATTTACTTTACAATACATCAACACAAAAATCTGGTGAGCTTGCAAATTTGGTGAGCTAACACATATTATTGGTGAGCTAACACATAATATCGATGAGCTACCACACGTATTTGGTGAGCTAAAAGGAATATGTAGTAAGCTAACACATAATATTTGTGAGCTACCACAGGCATTTGGTGAGTAATAGGTATATGTAGTGAGCTAACACCTAATATTGATGAGCCACCACACGTATTTGGTGAGCTAATATGTATATGTAGTGAGCTAATACGTATTATTGGTGAGCTAATACACACTTTTGGTGAGCCATTACCTATTTCCAGTGAGCTGAACAAAGTTATTTATTGTACACAACCAGGAGCTTTTGGTAGATTTCTTCAAGAGAGTGTTGGCTACCGCAAACATGAAATTATGAAGAAGACGAAACTAGTGCGAATAAGAATGCCATGGAGGACAATAGATAATCTAACAGACTATGGAATTTTTTGCATGAGGCACATGGAGTCTTACTTTGGCCAGGCAGATAAATGGGATTGTGGTTCCCAGAAAAATGAAGTAAGTTTACCAAAAATATTTTCTCTTCAAAAATATCTTCAAATAAATACAACACCTATTAATGGTTTGTTTCTTTTTTTTTTTTTTGTTTGCAGGACAAAAATCTACTTGACGTAATACGAGCGTACTACTATGAAATCATCAACAGTGAAGAATATATATACAGGAATAGAGTAAAGAGGCTTGTAAAGGAGTTCTATGATAGACAACAAGCAGAACTAAATGCAAAATTAGCCCAACCTCAAGTGCCAACAGTATGACCAATCAACCTTGCTTTAAGTTAGACTAATTTTAGAAACTTATGTACCTAACTGTCTAATTTTAAGTTAGACTAATTTTAAATTAGACTAATAATATGCTTACCTTTAGTCATGGTGAAGTACTAGTAAACAGCATTCACTATTGGATATTTTATGTCAATTACTATGTTTAATTCCAGTGAGCTAGAAGACAAAGCTAGTGAGCTCACAGCCAAACGCAGTGAGCTATATCTTTTACTATGCTTAATTCCATAAATGAATGCAACACCAAACTAGAATGATATTTTTTTAATAATGTTAAGTCAAATATTAAAGTGTTCAACATGTCATTGTCATATAATGCTATACTTCTATAAAATTATTAAAGTGTATGACAATAGTTTTATAGAAAATAGTGAGCTAACAAATGAAACTAGTGAGCTATGAATCTTAAGCAGTGAGCAACATATTATGGGTGTCAAAACTATTCACGCTATTATAAGCTTCAAAATTATTCAGCATCATTTACTTACACTTCAAACAAAAAAACAATTCTCAATAACAAAAACAAAAAAACATCATAATGAATAAGAATACAAGTTCGAGGTCTATTACTCAAGATACAAATTTACATTTAAATATTTGTTTAAAACAAACTCTTCAATGGCCCAAATAAAAAAAAATTGATTAATGGTAGAAGTCAATGTCTTCTGTCACCATAGCAAAATTTCATGCCTCATTCCCACGTAGCCTGTCTCAAAAAATAAAAAATCATATACATAGTAAAAGTGTAAATGTAGTAATCAGATACATTACATTAGTGAGCCAATAGATATTTTAAGTGAGTAGACATGCTTTAGTGACCGTATTACCCTTGAATGCTAGCAGCTTCAGAAGCAGAATTCAACTGATTGCTAGGAATCGTATCTCCATTTGCTTGCCTCAACCTTTCATCAAAAATCAAGCTAAAAACCTTATACACTTCATTAAAATCTACCGCTGGATTAGATGCAACTGGTGCATTAGATGAACCTGCAACAGCAACCTAAACCATCACAGCAAAAACGTATTTATAGCGGGCATATATATATATATATATATATATATATATATATATATATATATATATATATATATATATATATATGTATGTATATAGTGAGCCAACGTATAAAGGTAGTGAGTGCAACCTATAAGGCTAACAGTATGAGAACTGAAAAATGTAGTGAGCCAATACAAACTTATAGTGAGCCGAAACCCTAAATTAGCGAGCATATTAAACCTTTTAGTGAGCTAAAAACATAGAATAATTCTACTGGTATTAGCAGCAAACTCAGCAGACTCCAAAAAGAGATTACCATAAGAAATATAGCTTATTCAATGAGATTATCAATAGAATTTAGCTGATGTTGAGATGCATCTCCTCCATCCCTTAAAGAAAACCTTGCCTTCCTTGATCTAACAAGGTTTGATATCTTCTCTAATGTACTCTTCCCACTTACATTCCTTTCACCTTTCTTCCTCGACCCTTTAGGGTTCCTAATGATTTTGTTACCAGCAGTAGACTGTTGACCATTTTCAGTGTCAGAAACATAAACTGAACCGACAACAACACTAACATCAGCCTTTGCTTCTTCACATAGCTTTCTTGCTTGACTATTTGATTCACTTATAAGAAGCAAAGTGTCAAACTGCCTATGTATCTGAACCCTCCATACAGAACTAGGAACACCAACTACCTTACCACTTACAGCTTCTTTTACAACCCGTGGGGGTCTTGCTAGACTAGTCCATCGTTTTAAAATATATTGATCCGGGACTTTAGGCACATAATGGACATTGAAAATCCGTAAGCAGTGGCAGCAAAGAATACCACTCTCATTGTACTTTTTACAATCACAAGCAATATTATGGTATGGAAGATTAATCCTAATGAAAAACCTAAACTTCTTTGAAAGGTGATTCACATACACAACATATGTATGCTCTGTACTGTAGGGGGTTTCACTTGAGCTAAAAAGATCTTAATAGCACCCTTCTCCTTTAACGTATTCATTCTCAAACACTTTGTATAAGTTGTTCGTATAGATCTTCGAAACATGCTGCAAAATGCTAACATGTAGCAAGTACATCTCAGGAAATCCATCCTTAATTTTCACATTCTCATCCTTCTCCTTAATCTCCCACTAAGTAATAATATCACAGAATATATTGTAAAAATCAAACAAACTACAAGTGGGATTGACTCTCTTTGACAAAGAAGCATTTGTTGACTCACTTCTTTGTGACGACAAAATGCCACCAGAGAAAGCATCTTTGCAAAAAGTTAGGCACCATTTTTCTTTCAACCAATACAATCTAACTGATGGAGTCCCCACCACCATTGACAATGAAGAAAATCTAACAAGTCCTACAAGGTTCATTTCAAGTTCCAAAGTCCAAGCATTAGCTCAAATTGTGGAAGAAAGCCTAAAGCAAGCACCCGGGTTCAAAGATCAGTTTTTACCTGGTTTTGTTCACTTGATTGCTTAAGCTATATTGTGGCTTAAGTCCTTAAATTTTGCATTTTTGGCAACCTTAAGATGTCCCCTTTCAAGCCCCATCATCAATTCCCAATCATACACATCAGAAGAGAGGAGATCAAGGTCATTTTTTAAACCGGCCAGTTCCACACCCGTTTTGCACGGTTTAATGTTTGAGTGAGATTAACCCACTTAAACCTTGTTTAACCTTAATTTCTTGGTTAGGGGGGTCTACACATCCTAAACTTTTCCTCCATGGCTTGAAAACCAAATCATACTCACTTTTGTTAAGGTTAAATCAAGTCCCAACACTAGCTAAAATTCTGCCCGTGAGCCCGATTTACTGTTGTCGGTTCTCTTTACCTTTAACTGTGGGTTATCTTCATCTCAGCTGAGTTGGCACACGTTCCAAGGCTTCCAGAAGACCAATGATCAGCTGCAAAAGAAGAACTCCTTGAGAAGAGCAACCAATGAGAAGAGAGTTGCAAAAGAAGTTGTCTCTTGCTTCCTGTTGGCCAGCCGAAAAGAGGCCAATGCTTTGTGGCTGAGCACATGGCTTTAGCTGGGTTTTCTAGTTGATTAAACTTAAGGATGAGCTAATTATATTGTAATGATCATTTTTCTTACTTTCCTTAATGCTTTGGATGTAATTAAGCTAGCTTGAATAATGGTTTGTAACCGGTTAGTTATAACCGGGTCATTATTGTAGTTAACACCTTTCCTCCTTAGGAAGGAAAGGTTTAGTGAGGTGCTAGCTTGGATGCTTGCTTGCTTGGTGTGTAAACTAATGGGAACACATGGCCATGGCTGGTTCATATTACACTTGGAATGAAAAACTCTTTGAGAGCATTTGCCTTCTCATACTTAAAACTTCACTTGCTTATCCTTAATCCGGTCGATTAAGGTAGCGATCAAATAAGTCCTAAACTTGATTAAGTGGTGATTTTGTATCTTAATCCAAGATTAGCCCTAAGCTTGCGTTTGGTGGTAATTCTGTATCCAAGTTGTGAATTTAGCTCTATCCATTTCAAGTTACAAGTACATGGGTTCAAGGAGAACAAAACTGAAATTTCAGTTTTCAATTCGTGAGTTTGTGATCTTCTAGCTTAGAATTCTTTCTCTCTTTCATACCTTCCATCAATCCACACTCACATACATTATATTTGGTGTCAGAGAAAAGTTTTCCCCTTGGCTTGGTACGCCCATTACCTTTCACAATCAGTTCATCCATCCTCAAACACAAGAACACAAACCAGCTGATTTTAGCCTTATCCAACCAGCAATTTGGCACAGTCACCTGGTGTCCTTTAGCACGCCTGTCCCACCTTCAGTCCGCGTAGTTCACTTGTCAAAGCAATCCAATTCAAGCATGACTTCAACAAGCATGACTCTCGAGGAGAGATTTGAAGCTTTGATGAAGCAAAATGAGTTCTTGGCTAGCAAAATTTGAGAGGACTCACAAAAGAATCAAGAGATTCAAGCTCAAAATGGATATTTGAGGAAGCAACTCGGTTCAGTCTTGAAGTAAAAACAGAAGTTGAATGAAGACACTCTTCAATTTGAACCAAGAGAACGTGAGTAAGTCTTCAGCCATGAGGTTGAATCCTCAAGTGAAGAAGAACCCGTCAGAATGGCTAGGGGAGAGCCACGGTTTCAAGCAAACACCAATGATTTCAGGGTGGAGGTTCCTGAATTTGAAGGTAAGCTTGATCCTGAAGAGTTCCTTGATTGGTTACATACATTTGAAAGAGTTTTTGATTATAAAGACATTCCTAATGATAAAAAGGTCAAATTAGTGGCCTTGAGACTTAGGAAATATGCATCTTTATGGTGGACAAACTTAAATGCTAAACGGTTAAAGGAGAGAAAGCCCAAGATCCGTACTTGGGAGAAGATGAAAACCAAACGCAAGGTACGGTTTCTTCCCCCTACCTATATCCAAGATTGTTATTCTTAACTTCATAACCTTACTCAAGGTAATATGAGTGTTGAAGAATACACACGTGAGTTTGAAAAGTTGCTAATCAAGTGTGACATTCAAGAACCTGAAGAACAAACCATAGTTAGGTACTTGGGAGGTCTTAATCCTAGGTACTCTCATATGGTTGAATTGCAATCCTATGCTTCATTTGATGATATTTGCGTGTTGCTCATCAAGTGGAACAACAAAAGAAAGCAAAACATCCCTTTAAGCCTCAAAACCCGACCTTTAACCCGGAACTAACCTTTCAACAAGGTGAGTTCCAATTCTACTCCTAAGCCACAAAATTCATCCCCTTCCTTCCCACAAAGAACCCCAGCTCCACAAAGAACCCAAACACCATAAAATAGGTCTCATCCTAACCCCATGAGCAATAGAAGGTGTTTCAAATGTTAAGGGCTTGGACACATTGCTTCGGAGTGTCCAAACAGAAAAGTTATTACCTAAGCCGAGTGGGCAGCCGTAAAGGAAGAGTTTAAAGAGGAAGAAAAGGCATGTGAAAGTGAGCCAAAACTTGAGGAAACTCAAGATGAAGTTATTGAAGAGGCTGATGAAGGAGAGCTCTTAGTTTTGAGAAGAGTTCTAAGCAATCAAAAGGGAGTTCAAGATGAACAGAGAGAGAACATATTCCACACACGATGTACCGTACAAGGGAAGGTGTGTTCTTTGATTATTGATGGAGGGAGTTGTGCCAATGTACTTTCTCTAAGCATGATTGAGAAGCTAGGCCTACAAACTATGACTCATCCACGTCCTTACAATATCCAATGGTTGAATCAAAGCAAAGGAATTCAAGTAAACTCTTGGTGCTTGATTACTTTCTCTATTGGAAAGAACTACCAAGATGAGTTATGGTGTGACGTGATCCCAATGGATGACTGTCATATGCTGTTAGGGAGACCTTGGTTGTATGACTGAAGGGTTATGCATAATGGTTACCTTAATACTTATTCATTTTCCAAAGATGGTAAGAAGATCACCTTAGCCCCTTTATCCCCATCCAAACTTTATGAAATTCAGCCACAAAAAAAGCCCAAACACAAGGATTGTTTACTGCCCGTGAGTGAGCCTATTCTAAAGGCATCTCAGCATGAGTTTAAGGCCTTTAAAGAGCGGATACTAAGCATGCAAGATGAACCAGAAAGTTTGCTACCCACTCACTCCATTGCAAGAACACTCATTAAAAACTTCTGTCACTTGTTTCCTGAGGAGATACCTACGGGTTTGCCTCCTAAAAGGGACATTCAACGTCACATTGATCTTGTTCCAGGTTCCATCCTACCAAACAAGCCAGCATACAGGATGAATCCAAAAGATACTATGGAGATTCAAAGACAGGTTGAAGAACTGAAGGGGAAAGGCTTGATACGTGAGTCTTTGAGTCCCTGTGCCGTTCCAGCTCTTTTAGTACCTAAGAAGGACGGAGGAATGAGAATATGTGTTGATAGCAGAGCCATCAACAAAATCACAATCAAGTATAGGTATCCCATACATAGACTTGAAGACATGCTAGATGAGTTGTATTGCTCCAAAGTGTTTCTAAGATTGATCTTCGAAGTGGATGCTACGAAATCAGAATCAGAGAAGGTGACGAGTGGAAGACGGCCTTCAAAACCAAAGGTGGACTCTTTGAGTGGTTGGTAATGCCTTTTGGACTTTCTAATGCACCTAGTACTCTCATGAGGTTAATGAATCAGGTGTTCAGACCATACATTGGAAAGTTTGTGGTAGTATACTTTGATGATATTTTGATATACTCTAAGAATGAGCATGAGCATCAAGATCATCTAACTCAGATTATGCTTGTCCTAGAACGTGAGAAGCTGTTTAGTAACCTTAAGAAATGTGCATTTTTTACCCCTGAAGTTACATTTCTTGGTTACACTGTTACTGGTGAAGGTATTAAGGAAGATGAAAGCAAGGTAGAAGCCATTTGGTCTTAGCCTATACGTAAGAGTATACATGATGTTCGAGCTTTCTATGGTTTAGCTTCTTTTTATAGGAGATTCATTCGTGGTTTTAGCACCATTATGGCTCCTGTGACTAAAGTTATCAAGGGTACATCATTTGTATGGACACTAAAAGCACAAGCTGCCTTTGAAGAGATCAAAACAAGGCTTACTCAAGCACCAGTTCTATCCTTGTCGTGCTTGAGTAAGGTTTTTGAAGTGGAATGTGATGCCCCTGGTGTTGGCATTGGTGGAGTTCTTACTTAGGAAGGTAAACCTTTAGCCTTCTTTAGTGAGAAATTGTGTGATTCTAGAAGAAAGTACTCTACTTATGATAAAGAATTCTATGCCATTGTGAGATATCTAGAGCATTGGAGTCATTATCTTATTGTAGGTGAGTTTATCTTACATTCTGACCATGAAGAATTGAAGTACATAAAAGGGCAGTATAAGTTGAACTCACGGCATGCCAAGTGGGTTGAGTTTATGCAGTCATATCACTTCAGCATCAAGCATAAGTCAACTAAACTCAATCAAGGTGCAGATGCTCTATCTCGAAGGTATCTCTTGTTATTTCAATTAGATGCTTGTGTACTTGGTTTTGAGCATCTAAAAGCTTTGCATCACAAGGATGAAGACTTTGGGGAGTTATATGCTGAATGTTCTAGGCACCCCAAGGAAGACTTTCTAATTCAGGAGGGATTTCTGTTCAAGAGTACATGGCTATGTGTACCAAGGTGTAGCACAAGGGAGCTTCTAATTAGGGAGGTTCATGGAGGATCATTAGCTAGGCACTATGGAGAAAACAAGACTGTCACCATGCTAAGAGAGCATTACTTCTGGCCAGCTATGGACAGAGATGTACAGGACATACTTAAAAGGTGTGAAACTTGTCAAGTGGCAAAAAGTCATTCATTACCTCACAGTTTGTACACACCCTTGCCAATCCCCACTTCACCATGGGTTGATGTAAGTATGGACTTTATTCTTGGATTGCCTAAAACACAAAGGAACAAGGATTCTATTTTTGTTGTTGTTGTTGATAGGTTTTCTAAGATGTCTCATTTCATTCCATGTAACAAAACTAATGATGCTACGCATATTGCTGAACTGTACTTTAGGGAGGTAGCAAGATTACATGGTATTCCTAGGTCAATTGTTTCTGACAGGGATACCAAGTTTTTGAGTTATTTTTGGATTACTTTGTGGGAAAAGTTAGGTACTAAACTTAAGTATAGTACTACTTGTCATCCACAAACTGATGGGCAAACTGAGGTTACTAATCGAACCTTAGGGACACTCCTAAGAGCTTTGATTAAACCTCATGCCAAGGCTTGGGGTTTGCTTTTACCCCATGCAGAGTTTGCGTACAACAGGGCACCCAGCAAGGCTACAGATCTATCTCCATTCAAGGTGGTCTATGGACTTGATCCCCTTAGTCCACTTGATCTTACACCACGAGCAATGGACCAGAAGCCAAGTGCTGATGCAGTATCAAAGGTAGAAGAAATCAAGAAGATTCATGAATTGGTGAGGAGCAATATTGAGAAGACTAATGAAGCCTATCAAGCTCAGGCCCACAAGCACAGGAAGAAGATGTTTTTTCAGCCTGGAGACCTCATCTGGATCCACCTTAGGAAGGAGAGATTTCCATCCAAAAGGAAGACTAAGCTCATGCCAAGAGCTGATGGTCCCTTTGAGGTACTTAAACGTATTAATGATAATGCTTACAGGGTTGATTTACCAGGTGACTATGGAGTTTCAGCCACATTTAAGGTAGCTGACTTGAAAGCATACCATGAAGACGATTATCTTGCTGATTTGAGGATCAAATCTTCTCAACAAGGGGAAGATGATGGAGTCCCCACCACCATTGACAATGAAGAAGGTCCAACAAGTCCTACAAGGTTCATTTCAAGTTCCAAAGTCCAAGCATTAGCTCACATTGTGGAAGAAAGCCCAAAGCGAGCACCTGGGTTCAAAGATCAGTTTTTACCCGGTTTTGTTCACTTGATTACTTAAGCTATATTGTGGCTTAGGACCTAAAACTTAGCATTTTTGGAACCTTAAGATGTCCGCTTTCAAGCCCCATCATCAATTCCTAATCATACACATTAGAAGAGGGGAGATCAAGGTCATTTTCTGAACCAGCCAGTTTTACACCCGTTTTGCACGGTTTAATGTTTAAGTGAGATTGACCCACTTAAACCTTGTTTAGCCTTCATTTCTTGGTTGGGGGGGTTACACATCCTAAACTTTTCCCCCATGGCCTGAAAACCAAATCATACTCACTTTTGTCATGGTTAAATCAAGTCCTAAAACTGGCTGAACGTTTGCCCGTGAGCCCGGTTTACTGCTGCCGGTTCTTTTTACCTTCAACCGTGGGTTTTCTTCACCTTAGCTAAGTTAGCACACGTCCCAAGGCTTCCAAAAGGCCAATGATTAGCTGCAAAAGAAGAACTCCTTGAGAAGAGCAACCAATGAGAAGAGAGCTGCAAAAGAAGTTGTCTCTTGCTTCCTATTGGCCAGCCGAAAAGAGGCCAATGCTTTACGACTGAGCACATGGCTTTAGCTGGGTTTTCTAGTTGATTAAGCTTAAGGATGAGCTAATTATATTGTAATGATCATTTTTCTTGCTTTCCTTAATGCTTTGGATGTAATTAAGCTAGCTTGAATAATGGTTTGTAACCGGTTAGTTATAACCGAGTCATTGCTGTAGTTAACACCTTTCCTCCATAGAAAGGAAAGGTTTAGTGAGGTGCTAGCTTGGATGCTTGCTTGCTTGGTGCGTAAACTAACGAGAACACATGGCCATGGCTGGTTCATATTACACTTGGAATGAAAAACTCTTTGAGAGCATTTGCCTTCTCATACTTAAACCTTCACTTGCTTATCCTTAATCCGTTCGATTAAGGTGGCGATCAAGTAAGTCCTAACCTTGATTAAGTAGTGATTTTGTATCTTAATCCAAGATTAGGGACCCTAAGCTTGCGTTTGGTGGTAATTCTGTATCCAAATTGTGAATTTAGCCGTATCCATTTCAAGTTACAAGTACATGGGTTCAAGGAGAACAAAACTGAAACTTCAGTTTTCAATCCATGAGTTTGTGATCTTCTAGCTTGGAATTCTTTCTCTCTTTCATACCTTCCATCAATCCACACTCACATACGTCACTAACCAACCAAGCATTTTCAGCACAATTATACTCTTTAACTGGCCTAACACACAGCACAAAATAATAAGTTAGTGAGCAGAAAAATGTAACATTTGTGAGCAGAAGGTATAATCTAGTGAGCAGACACATATAACCTTGGTAAACAGATGCTAGAAATTAGTAAGCATAAAGCAATAACTTAGTAAGCACATTAACAAACAGTAAACAGAGTGAGGGCTCACCTCTGCCAATAAAAACTATACTCTGCTTCTGTATCACATCTCATCAAAACATAGTCAAACTTATCAATAAATCCACCCATTACCCTAAGATGACTAATATTATTTTTTGAATTCTCCAAGATGTGCCAAGTACACAACCTATGCTTTGCCAAGGGGGAGACCTTTTTAGAATTTTCCATAGAAAATGCTTGGTCTATCACCATAGTTTTCGGTTGCACATTATTCATAGCATCCAAAAATATTTCAAATAACCACACAAAGCTCTCAATCTTCTCATTCATAAAAAACCCACATCCCACCATAACATTCTTCGTATGATAATTCATATAAACAAAAGGTGAGCATATCATCTCATAACGATTGGTCCTATATGTCATGTCAAATACAAGGAGATCACCAAACAACAAGTAATCACATTTCATTTGTGAATCTCTCCAAAAGAAGCACATCAAACAATCATCCTCATCCAATTTAAACTTATAAAAAAAATCTTACTCATTACCACACCTAGATTCTAAAACACACATCAAATGATTGGCATCACCGCCATCTAAAGTCCTCTTGACTTCATTTGCAACACTCTTGTATGCATCCCTTTCACTAAAATCAAGTGATGGTGAACCCCCGGCCTCATTTCTTAGAAGCCGATATGCATGCGAAACTTTCATACAATTTCTTCTCATCTTTTGGAAAAAGTCCACATGAGCTTTCTCGATTTTTTGATGTGACCACTTATGCACCTCATCTTCAGCAATTCATGATTATGAACGATTTCATGAGTCTTACAAACCCATTCCTCATTAGGTTCAATGTGAAATATAGCCCTAGCTTTACCATTACACCTCCGACTCCATTTTGTAAATGTCTTGTCTTTTTTTCCATCACACCTTTTAACACCTTGTTTGCTGCAACAGAACTCTGTTGAATGAACCTCTTGTGAATCCTCTCTCCTTCGCAACTTGTCATACCTAATGGAAAACCCCTTACGGAAAGCATACTCGTTGTATACCTTAAATGCAGCATCTAGAGAACTGACCATTTTACCAATCTGCTCTGATTCATCAGATTCCGTCGCTTCAGCAACACATTCATCATTATCTACACATTTCTCCTTATCAATCACAACATAATTAGATACACCACCGATAACATTACCATCATCAGAAGCCACGCCTTTTCCCTTTAAACCACAAGTAGGATTACACAAATCCTAACATAATTATCAACATCAATAGCCTCTGCAACAGAACGATCTAATGTAGATATGAAAAATGAAGCGTCATCTGGAAAAACAACATGATTTTTATGGTAAGCTATAATGCAAAATTGGTGAGCACAATCTTCATTCTAATGAGCTAAATGCTTGTGTTAGTGAGCAGAAAATGCTATGTAGTTTAGTCGAAGGCAACAGATTCTCTTCCATGATAGTCACAAGATTGAATATAGTGATTACATTTGGTGAGCAGAGAAACTGATAAATGATTGCTGAATACAAGCTGAATCCAAATGAGCTAAATGAATTTCCTTAGTGAGCCAACAATTATATTTAATGAACACATAACACATATTGGTGAGTAATAAAATGCGGTTATTGTTATGTGATGGATAACATGGTTATCATTACTCTTTTCTTTTTTCTTTTTTTTTTAAGAATGCGTCAAGGTTAATGCAGACAGAACATGACCGTAGATCTTCTGTAAGGACTTCACCAATTAAATTAATTTGCATCTATTGATTATTGTTAGATTGTTAAAGAAGCTGAAATTAGATTATGCTAACATATTTGCAATTGTGGATACAAATGCTTGATTGATTGTCATTCTCTACCATCAAAGCTCCTCCAAGAGGGATGCACAATGCTAAGTCAAGTTCATAGTGCACATGCGATTGAGTGTGCACTAGACGATGGGCAAGACATAATTATGCACCTGTTAAAATGACGGTCCAATCGCCAATAATGTCAAGCTCAATTCCGATTGCTAGTTTCCTTCTTTACATTACAAAAAGGTTGAAGTAAGCTTAAAAGGACAGACACACAAAGAGAGAGAATAGAAAGACATGAAATTTGCAACATTGGCAATAAATATAATCTTTGTTCATAAATCATTTTTAATAACTTGGACTACAATGAGCATCAAGCGACCAGCTAATCAAAATTTAACTCTCGAGGTTGTACTTTCATGGAATAGTTTGAGAGAGTAATGTTGTTTATTTCTTGTTATTATTATTGTACTTCTTATTGTAAACACAAATTTTGAATCTAAAATAAATATACAAGAAATTCAGAAACAAATTTAATTTTGTATTGATTTAATATGCATAGGTACAATCTCTAAATGGAATACAATGAAACAGTCCTCTTATTAAATCTCCCAGCAACTTAAGTCTTCCGATGGCATGATGCTTGATCTCGATTGATGCAGAATTAGCTAAAGAACTCTGAAACATTCCTGGTATTGATTTGCAAGTGGTTGATTGCTAACTCTGAAGCTTGCAAATTTTAATTCTTCTCACTCGGTAGCTGGATGTTGCTTGCAGTCTGAACTTCTGAATTTCACAATGCTGAATGTTGAATGCAATTGGTCAGATTAATCGATGCGAGGGCATATTCTTGGTCTCGATCGATGAATTGGATAAAGAACTCTGAAGTAAACTTTAATTTGAGGTTGCAGCTGAAGTAGCTAACTTTGATGCTTGTTGCTTGGTAGCTATACGTCATCTGTAGTATGACCTCTGGAGCCCATAGGATGTTGAATGCTGACCTCCTCGAGAATAAGGGGGGAGTACCCCTATTGATAGGCTCCCAGGCTAAGGTTTTGAGAGGGCCTTGGTTTGAGGCCTATAATTTAGGCATTATCCCTTTATTTTAAATAAAGAAATAATTAATATTTATTGCATCACTAATGACACGTGGCAAATTCTGATTGGCCATAATTTAATTCTGTTTAAATGGGTCCAGCCAAGCTAATTTTACATGTGGCAGCTCCTAATTGGCCAAATGAAAATTATTTTATCTTTACACGTGGCGCCATGTGATTTGTCAGCAATTTTTTGCCTCCTACACTTATATTTCCGTGTTATTGGATCAAATTGATAAATTTAATGCGCTAGCTACTTGTGGAGTGTCGTGGAAAGGAGGATTATGGATCAACTCATACACTGGATACCTAAAATAGAAGGCTTAAGTCATAGGTATAAATAGGGGTGATAAAAAAGGTTAGCCGGGAAGTCGGTTTGCAAAAATTATGAACTGAAACTTCCGGTTAACTGAATTTTTCGGTTCGGCAAAATTGTGAACCGTAACTGAACTGAAAAACTCAGTCGGTTCAGTTACCTGCTAACCGTTAATTTAAATTGTTAATTTTCAATTTCCACTCCTTTTTTAAATTAATTTAACCATTTGAGACACCAAATATTAATTTACACCTTATGGTATATTTAGTCTTATCTTTTAATAATTATAAAATCTACACTTGAATAATATAAAATTTAGTATTTTCTTAAAATTGAAGTTTTGGTTTTGGTTAAGCATCGGTTAGTCATGCAGTTAACCCAATCTCAAATAGCCAAACAAAAGCGGAAACTGGAAAATTTTTCGGTTCGGTTAATCAAACCGAATTTTTTAGAAAAATAGAAGCGGTTAACAGGTTTTCTGGTTTTTCGGTTCAGTCTTTCGGTTTCGGATTTTTTTGCTTACCCATAAGCATAAATCACTAGCGATCCACGCAATAAAAGAAAAGGATTTAAATTCTAGAGTGGAGGTGTTAGGCTACATCTCCAGGCTGAAGTTTAATTTATTAACAAATATTATTGTAGGAGGAAAAAATGTGCTAACAAATCACATAGCGCCACGTGTAAAATAAAATAATTTTTATTTGGCCAATGAGGAGGTACCACATGTAAACTTGGTATTGTCGGGCCCATTCAAATGGAGTTAAATTCTGGCCAATCACAAATGGTCAGGTATTATTGTTGATGCAATAAATAGTAATTATTTCTTTATTTAAAATAAAGAGATAGTGCCTAAATTTGGGCCTCAGCTCAAAGTTCGACTCAAAATCCTAGCCCGAGAGCCCATAAATAGGGTTCTCCCCTCATACTCAAGGGGCAAAGCATTCATCATCCTACAGGCTCTGGAGTTCATACTACAAACGACATCCAGCTACCAAAGAAGAATGATTAAATTAGCCACCAAGCAACAAGGATTAAAATTAGCTTGCTCAACATCTTCTGCAACCTCAAATTAAAATTTACTTTAGAGTTCTTGATCCGGTTCATCGATTGAGATCAAGCAACCTCACCCTCGATTAACCTGGTCAAACACATTCAACATTCGGCATTTGCAGAATTCATAAGCTCAGACTCCAAGCAGAATCCAACTACGAAGCGAGAAGGATCAAAGCTTGTAAGCTTCAGAGTCAGCAATCAACCACCAGCAAGTGGATCAAGAACTGTTTCAAAGTTCTTTAGCTGATTCTGCATCAACGGAGATCAAGAATCATGACCTGGGAAGACTCAAGTTACCATGAGATTGAATCAGAGGACTGTTCCATTGTATTCTATTTAAAGATTGTACCCGTATATGCAAAAGTAATACAAAATTATATTTGTCAGCAATACAAAATTATATTTGTTTTTTAACTTCTTGTCTAATTCATTTTAGTCTCAAAATTTGTGTTTACAAATTTTAGTCCCACCGAGCGTGTCAAAAATTTGTAAACACAAATTTCGAGCCTAAAATACATTAGACACAAATTGATAAACAAATTTAATTTTTGTATTAATGCTATAAATAGGTACAATCTCTGAATGGAATACAATGCAACAATCCTCTGATTAAAACTCCTAGTGACTTGAGTCTTCCTACGGCATGAGGCTTGATCTTGTTGATGCAGAATCAGCTGAAGAACTTTGAAGCAGCTCTTGATCTTGATTTATAGGTGTTTGATTGCTGACTCTAAAGGCTTCAAGTTTTGATCCTTCTCGCTTGGCAGTTGGATGTCCCTTGCAGTTTGAGCTTCTGAATTTTGCAATGCTGAGTGTTGAATGTGGTAGATTAGGTTAATCGATGCGAGGGCGAAGTTGCTTGATCTCGATACTGGATGAAGAACTCTGAAGTAGACTTCAGTTTAAGGTTGCAGAAGATGTTGAGCAAACTAATTTTAATCCTTATTACTTAGTAGCCGGATGTCATCTATAATCTAAGCTGTGGAGTTTGTAGAATGCTGAATACTTCGCCCCTTGAGAATGAGAGGGAAGACCATATTTATGGGCTTTCAGGCTAGGATTTTGAATCAGGCTTTGGGCTTAGGCCCAAAATTTAGGCATTATCTTTTTATTTTAAATAAAGAAATAATTACTATTTATTGTTCAATAACAATACGTCGCGATTTCTGATTAGCCAGAGTTTAATTCCATTTAAATGGGTTCGGTAAAACCAATTTTACACATGGCAGCTCCTCGTTGGCCAAATAAAAATTATTTTATTTTACATGTAGCGTCATGTGATTCATTAGCAAATTTTTGCCTCCCACACCTAGTAAGGATAATACCAATTAGGATTTACAAAGGTATAAGTATTGTTGAATTGTGTCCCTTTGAAATTTGAATACTGTACTTTGAGAATTGATAGGTTCCAAAATTATTTTTAGTTTTTTGGTAATTAATTTAACTTGAAGCAAAAGGAAAAGAAAGACGGGAAAATAGAAAAAGGAAAAAAAAAAGGAGTGCCTAGTCACGTTAGGATTTACAAAGGTACGTTCGTTTCCATGGCATGACTCTGTTTGTTTGACGCGAATAACCCATAAGAGACTACCACAAAGATAATTTTTCTCCAAACTACACGTATGTGTGCAAGATACTTAGAGGGAGGTTGTGATTTGAGTTCTATGTTTGTAATTTGTGTTGAAGTCATTGTATGTAGTTGTTTTTATTTAGTGGAATATATTTTTGTTTGTGGTTCTGGAGTAGCTGTAAGTGTTAATTCATGTAAAATTTGGTGTCTATTATTTTCTTGTGTGCCCTTATTTTTTGATCCTGTTTTGTGTGAGTCGGGTTTTAAATCCAACGAGCAAAGCCCAATGCCTAACTTAAACAGTTATAAATATAAACTATTACACCCCCTTAATCTGTATGTGTGAGGGCTTCTTTGTGAATCATGAAATTCGAGGAGAAGTAAAAACTTTGTGGAGAGAAGAATGATATATATATAGGGAAAGTAAATTGCATTGATCATTCAGAATCAATAAAATGACAACTAGTAGAGACTTTTTATCTTAGTCGTTTACATGGCAAATTCTCCTTTACACTCACAAAGTAGGGACCATGCTAACAATCTCTTGAACTAACTTACCTTCACAAGTCACGAGACACTCACGTGGGTAGAATAAAGCTCATGTATCAAATTGACCCTCCCTAAAGTAGCTTGTCCTCAAGCTTTAAGATCAAAATGTGAAAATCTCTTCTCTTTATCAGTATAGAGTTCCCAGGTTGCTTCCTCTTTGGGAACATTGGACCATTAAATTAGAACATATACAACTACACCATGTCCTTTCTTCGTTAATTTCCTACCCAAGACAGCAGTTGGCTTAACAACAATCAATCCTAGGTCATTGATAAGGGATATAGTGCTCTAAATAGGGTTAGAGCCAATGCGCTTCCTTAATTGTAAAATGTGGAGTACAAAGTGGACTTAAGAGTCATTTGGTAACGGCAACCTGTGTGCTACTGCTCCCACCTTTGATATGACTTGGAGAAGACCAAAAAATTTCGCAGATAGTTTCTAGTTGCTCCTGTGAACTATGAATTGTTGCTATAGGGCTGCAGACTCTATCAGATATGTGTTTATTTGCCTGATATTTCATTCTTTGCTGAACCTTTGTCAAATGATGTTCAAGCATATTGACACGCTCCTCCTTTTCCCTCAAACTTTTTTCTACTACTTTGAATTGCTGTCACTAGCAAGGTATGGAATATACATGCGAAATTTCATATCGTTTTCTGTCAATTAAGGAAACCCAATTGGTGTTATGCAGCCATTCAGCCAAAAGAAAAATAAAAAATCAAAAGAAAAATTAAAAAAATTAAGATCACCGGGCTTGATTGCACGCGCTTTGTGATGGGGAAAAAATCACCGCCTTGGTGAAACAGAAAAACTAACTACCAAATACATGAATTCTTACTCCTCTCAAAATACTGAAAATATATCATGTATTCAACACCGACGACTAGTCGAATTCTCTCTTCTTCATCAGCTTGAGAATCATCAATTTCAATACCAGCACATTCAAATCGAATCAAACCAGCCATGGAAAATGAATCATGCAGACAACCTCGTATTATAGAATCATTCAGAACTCACAACAATTCAAACATGATATTGTATAATTATCGTATGCATTGATACCAAATCCAGCATATTGTGTCAAAGTTGCTGAAAAATGTGCAAGCTTTTAACTGAGTATTTATATGACTTTTGTTACCGTGATGATTTATTGTTCACTTAGAGTTTACATTATATGACTTTTGTTAAAGATAAAGTGACTAATTATTTATTGAAGGGTGACTCTAATAAATAAATATATATATATATATATATATATATATATATATATATATATATATTTGTAATAGATGGACATGCTAGGTAAGAGATAATATAAGCAGTACATATTTGAGGTCACTCTCGATAGGGTTAGATAGCTCATTTTATTAATTATTTATGGGCGACGTTTAACAAAGTGACCCTTAAATTATTAACGATCAATCTTATCTTATAAGGTCGCCTTAAATTGAGTGTTGAGTCACTCCAACAAATCTAGGAAGTCACACCCTAGCGTACGTGGAGTGAGTAATACAAATATTAATTCGATAACAAGTCATACGTCACCCATAATACTTGGAAAAGTCACCCAATTTTTACAAGACACAATGTCAGATAAATTTTATTATGAGACACACTTAAATATGGATGACATTATATAGGTTTTGAGGTGATTATTTATATAATTTACTATAACTTTTATTTCAATGGTAACCAATATTTCGTTTAGTACTTATTTTTAATACATTCGCTACTACTTAAATGGTTAGTTACTCATGTACATTAATAGCAGTTACGATAAACATATTTGTCTAATAATTCACATATGCCAGATGTTCAAAATTTTACCTCATTCCATTGCATGAGGTTCTTCCATTTCGATTTGAAATTCAGTATTGGATACATCATTAGCAGGTACAATATATATCTACATAACAACAAAAGTATTTATTAGTAATCCCTTATTTTCTGAAAAGTTCTTAACTTTTAATTTATGACATTTAAAGTCCTTTTGATCTTGGGCTTGCAAGCTTTGTTTATCAAATGTTTTTCAACTTCTAAAATTATTTTCTTTAAATTTTTTATGTGGATATATTAGAATCAGTATCTTTCTATACAATCATGTATGTAGACATAAGACTGTCTATATCTGAATTTTTCAAGATCCTGTAAAAGCGGAACCTGTAATGAGAGTTATTGTTGTTGCTAGTGTTGTGCTTAACTTTGATATCACTAAAAACAACGTATGTAGGTTATTCATGCCTGTGCAATTTGTGTTGTATATGAGCGAGATTTGTGCAACTTTTACCCGCAAAAATTCATAAGAATCAATGTCAACACAACGATCAATACACCAACATAAGTCAGTGTTTGTGCGATACATAATTGTGATTTGCGGTTTAATTTTGGCTTGGATGGGGGAGCATAACTGACTGTCTTCAATGTCTTAGAAGTGTGAATTTGACTCTCCTGATTAATCACTTGGGCGATCTAATTATTAAAATGACGTGGGCTTCTCGTCTGATAGACATTTTTGATGAGGCGGTCCAATCACCCGTGGGCTTCTCGTCTCATCTAATTATTCAGATGATGTGGGCTTCTCTTCTCGCAGATATTTTTGCTTTAATGTCCATCACCCCGAGGGACCAAAAAAATCCGCAAATCCAATATCTAAAAATCCTTGACTGCTGACCACATAGCGTCCATCGCACGTGCGCCACTCGGGTCAGCAGCACCTGACAATCTCGGAGTGACAAATGAGATTAGGGTCCTGTTTGACAAACAGCTGTTAGCTGTTAGCTGTTTGTATTAACTGTTAGCTGTTAGCTGTTTGAGTTAGCTGTTTGAATTAGCTATTTGTTGAAAAACTGTTTGGTAAAATTAGCTGTTTCTGATGAAGTTGTGAGACAAAAAGCTAATTCTTCAAAAAAACTCTTTCAAAAAGCTCATGGAATTAGTTTTTTTAAATTAGCTTTTTGAATCCAAAAAGCTCTTTTAAAAAGCTCTTTCACCAAACACCCAAATTAGCTTTTTTACTTGGTCAAAAAGCAAATTTTGATCAAATAAGCTCTTTTTGGCCACAAAACTCTTCGAAAAGCTCTTTGCCAAACAGGGCCTAGGTGATTGAGAACTCATAGAATATTGATTGGGGATGTTATCAAGCGTGCCGGAATCATTTAATTTCATCGCATGGCTTCTTTGAAATTCCTCAAACTTGATTAACTCCCAATTAAAGCTACGCCAAGGCATTTCCAATTAAACGAACGCTCCATGCCCATTTCCAATTTCTGTGGAACCCAATTAAACTTTGCCTGCCTTCACAAGTGCCTGATTGTCCAATTTGCTTAGCTATTAGGATTCCCTGTAGACTTTGGTCAAACTATCAGGCTTGCTTACTTTACAAATATGAAATCCAATGGCCTTCCTTTCAATCAAATTACTTACTATTAGAGTACAAATATATTCTTGGGCCTTCAATCATAACTTTAAACTTTTGAATGACAGGATTCTTGAATATGGTATTAGAGCAGGTTATTCGATCTTGATTTGCCACTGTCCCTATTTGATTAAAATTGTGTGTATGTGTTGGGCCTTATTAGTAGCCTGCATGTGAGGGGCGTGCTGGAGTATGATAGTGGGATTTGTCCCATATTGTAAAATTAAAGGGATTGAACATGCATATAAACTTGTGAGTTACTCCTCCCATTGTCGATTGATTTGAGGTTGGAACTTCATTTGAGCTTGTATGTATAACTCTTTATTTATGACCTAATCTATATTTAAAAAAATTACGACCTATAGTATTCTTGCCCTTGTTATGGGGGTTACATTGCTTATTAGCACTTGCACCCATTGGATCCGAAGTACCAGTAGTGGCAGCAAAGGCTTGAGAACATCATGATTGTTGGTGAATTTGGATCATTGCTCAAAGAAAATTAACTTGGAGTGAACATCATCAAAAGAGTGAGCACCAGATAACATAGAATATGAAGTAAGAAACCCACCAAAGTCCAAAGAATGCTATAACCTGTCAGTTGTGTGCTAAATCAATTCCAAGTCAAACACAAGAGATTGAATTGCAGCTAAAGAGTTAGCAATGGTCTTGATGGTCCGCAATGGTCTTAATGTTCCTCTAATAGTCCTCCATGGATTAATTATCATTTTTAGACAAATTTGTGAGCATGCGTTTTAAATCAAGGGCACGGACAAGACTAGTCGTATTAAAACGATACTCTGGTCGTTTCCAAATATCAAAATCATGAATCAAATCACACATCTCAGCCGACAAATCATTTTAGATAGTTGCCAAAACCCGTGAACGAACTTACCCAATAATGGTAGCCAGGATTGGCTTGTTGTAAACCATGCATATATGTTAAAACCGGAGAAGGTACAAGAATCGTACCATCACTACAAAAAAACACGCATTTAGAAACCAAACTTTTCAATTTCTAAATAGCCAAAATCGGTTTCTAAAGCCAATTGGAAATCAAATTGAAACCTAAAAGGATCCGTTCCCGGAAGCTTGGTCGCAAAATAGATCCGAAAATGAACCAATTTCGGTTTCTAAAATTGAAACCATGTTTTGAAACCGTCATGGGTACCGGTTTGTAATATGTAGAAATCGATTGGAGACATTGGTTTCTAAACATTAGAAACCAATTAAAACCATCAGTTTCTAATATTTCTGAAACTAAACATGTGTATCAGTTTCTAATATTTAGAAACTGATAAAAATCATCAATTTCTAATATATAGAAACCGATTAAAAGTCATCGGTTTCTAATATTTCTGAAACCGAACTTGTGTATCAATTTTTAGTTTTTAGAAACCGATTAAAGGCATTGGTTTCTAATATTTCTCAAACTAAGCCTGCATATATTTAGCAACTGATTAAAATCGTCAGTTTCTAATTATTAAAACTTTTCAGATTTATAGAACAAAGTGTGATGGCAAAAAATGTGATGGTCAAATTGATAAACCCTATCGTAATTCATAATACTTGCCATCCCACACTTTCTAGGAATAAGCATTAGCTTGCCGGTTTTAATCCCTGTCGTAATTCATAATACTTCCAATATGAAAACGTCATCAACAAGTCTACAAGATTTACAATTAAAGTGCATAATACATAGTTTAAACGCTTCTACAACAATGTTGATTCCAAAAGGTAGAACTGTTTTGATAACCCACTCTAACATCTAAGGTTAGTAAATATGGTAATACTCCAAAAGCACCCCATACTAACATGATCTAAAGCATATTTACTATCCTTAGACAAGATCTACAAAAGTGAGCAGATACATATGACAAAAGATCCAAAGCACCCAAACATCAAATCCTCAAAGGCGTCTTGCTGTGCATATGCATATAAGGCAATTTACTTTTCTGAATCATGAAGCTCAACTAAGCAAATTTGACATGAGCGCCATTTGCTATTGCATACCTAGTAGGGCTTGTTTATTATCCACCATCATCTTCGATTGTGCCTCCATCATTCATTTATGCTCCTCCATCCTTTGTTTTTTTCTCTTTAATCTGTCTTTGCTGCTTCTGTCTTTGCTGCTTCGCCATCTTCCATTGGTGCTCTTCCATTAAAGTACGTTGTTGTTGTATTTCATTTTTCGTGGAGTTCTACTTGGTCTTCGTCGAGTCTAGTTCAGTCTGGAGTTGTACAATGATAGAGGGAGTGTACAAAGGCTTGTCAGCAGTGGCATTATTAGTAGGTTTCTCATAGAAAAGACTGACACTGTTGCCTAGCCCATAGACGGTGCCTTTCTTGCTCCATACCCCAATCGCTTCCAGGAAAAGGTTGTCATCCACTTCTAATGGGGGAACTTGTTATGCAAGTCTCAGTGACTGGTATTTCTCTTGAAAAATTGCAGCAATAGGTCAGCTACCTTAGCAGTTAGACATCTATGGGGAGTTTTAGTAAGAGCTACAACATATGCGACTATGCATCACATCATATCTAGCAGATTATTACTTTGCTTCCCAGTTGCCATGCAAATGGTCCAGGCCCCTAGCTTCCATCAAAAGGCAAAAACCTCAGCTGGACAATGCACACATTGAATTACTAAAGGCAAGAGTACATACACCACCAACTTCTTAATAAATGGTGGAGATGAGAAACATGTATCCTGATTATCAGCCTACAAGCAGGCGTTCATAGTAGCAAGACACCTGCAATGGAGTTTTTTTGCGGTTGAACTGAAATTCCAGGATGCTCCCCCTGAAAATTCATATTGACATAGAGCAACCATTTAAATTAAACATGTGGAAGAAATCCCTAGGTAATGACCCTTTTAAGCCATAACTCACTTCTCATCTTTTATGTCCCTTTGTTTTGGGGAAGGACGACACTGATCAATATAATAATCAATTATTATAATGATATAGACAAAGAACTCTACGACAGACATAATCATTGTTCAGACCAAAGAGGACCACATTAGAAGCCTTGGGTTGAAGTGATTTGAATCAAACCTTTGGTTTTATGCAGGACCTTATTCTACAAATCAATAATCTTTATGGGGACACAATGAGTTTTTAAGAGGAAACATAAATCTTAGGGTTGGAAAATAATAAAATCTCAATACGCTGTCAAATTAGAGCATGAATTCTGACCTAAACATTTCAGTTTCTCTTTCGGGAGGACTTACGTCCGTAAGAGTGGTATGACCACTCCAACATAATCAAGTAACCATAAACAGGGCTTTTATAATGACAATAATAGTCAAAAGACTGAATAGGTTCCACGCTTACATGTAGCCATAAACAGGGCTTTTATGTACATGCATGACATCTTTGCACCACAAAATGCAGCATGTTACTAGAGGTGAAGAGATGGAGGCCAGCAAGATGTTTGGTTTCTCTACCCCTTGCTATGAGTTTATGATCCTTATTTTAGATTTGAGTTCATGACTTTAAAACCAAATGCAATATAAGAAATTACTACTAGGACAACAGTTTAATTCTCAAAATATCCCTAAACATTTTGCCCATAATTCTTAATCCATAAACGATACTTTATGAAAATCATATGTATGTGATACTATTCTCTTACATCTGCTATAGAAACTTTAGTGGAAAGCGAATTAGAAGCATCAAACAGAGATGACTTATAGGCAATAGTTGGTATCCCAAAGAGTTATCAACTGAAAAAATCCAAGCTATTAGAGTGGGCATCAATTTGCCAAGGATGGCTGCTGTAAGTTTCAGACATACATAGCCATATGCATGAGCTTGACTTATAGGCAGCACTTGGTATCTCAAAGAGTAATAAATTAAAAAAAATCCAAGCTGCTAGAGTGGACATCAGTTTGCTAATTAGGATGGTTGTTGTAAGTTTTAACCATATAGAGCCATATGCATAGGCCTGAATGTATCCATCACTTGTAAAATATTTCACAACATGGTCCCATTTATTTGCATTTTCAGTCATATGAATAGTCTCAGTGCATTATCACATGTACAAAAGAAAAAAAAGGGTTTGGTACATAGTTAAATGTAGAACACATTTCCAGGAAGATACATAATCGGGTGTTGTGGTCCATTACATTAAGAAATGCAAATAGACATTCTCAGGGCACAAAATATAATCATCAGCCATATTCAGTTTCAATTATGTGCATAGACCTGAATGCACCCCAAATATGTAAAATATTTTGCAACACAGTCCCATTTACAAGCAGTTTCAGGCATCCAAACAGTCTCAGTGGATCATCAGAGCTACTAAGGAAAAAAGGGCAAGTTTCACAGCTGAATGCAAAACACATTTCTAAGAAGGAAACCAGCTCAAAGCTAAATGAGCTACCCAAAGCAGAACAGTGCATTCAATTCCCACCGGATCATCACAGCTTCAAAAAGAAAAAGAGATTGACTTAAAAGATACCCAAAGCATAACAGTACATTCAAGTCTCAGTGGATCATCACAGGTTCAAAAAGAAAAAGAGATTGACTTTAAAAGATACCCAAAGCAAAACAAGCTAGTGTTCAGTATTGACCCTTAGTTAATGCAAAGGTAATACATTAGCCAAAGAAGGAAAGATGAATTGGTTTGATGGATACCTATGCAACCTTTGATTGATCATCTCAAAAAGTCTTATCCTTGGGCTTTGTATGTGTTTTGGAAAACAACTTTGCAGCAATGATTGTCTCCCTACCTTTTTGCTATATGAGTAAATTACAAAAACAAGTATGTGATCAATAGCTGTAATGACAAGACATAATCAAAATTCAACCTAAGAAAAGAAAATGTATACCATCTTGTTTGCAATTGCAACAGCTAAAACGGATCCTTAAGTATAAAGAGTCCTAACATTAGGGCCAGTGATTTTGTTTAGCCTGGATTGCCTTGATCTCTTAAAAAACCCTTTATTTGTCCACTTGTGATGCAGTAACTACCGCTGCACATCAGGAGATAGCCAGGGTATCACAGTAGTCGGTTTCTTCTTGCTCACTTCACACACCATATCTTTAAGACGATTTCTCACTTTCTCCCAATGTGCTTCCTTGACCAGAGATGCATGCTCAGCTGCCCATCGATATCGATCCTGCATTTATATACAATTATAAGTCATGGAATTCGATGGAACAATAACTAGCTATCTTAAATGAAAAACTCTACCACCCAATTTGAGTGCTTGGTGTTGCTACCCTCTATTAATTAAGCAATATAACAAAAGATAAAAAATTTATCCAAAATCAGTCCACAAATACTGGTCTAAAAATATACATATATTTATATATAGAAATGCTCTGAATGCATCCCACCAAAAGGCTTTGATGTGATTCGGCATCTCCCTCCAACATGTGTAAGGATTCATATAGTAGCTTTTGATACTTAGAGTGAGTTGGCGAGATACTTTGTTATTGTCAAACCTATATTAAGAAAACAACCACATAATATATGAAAAAATGCCTACAATATAGAAGCCCTCTGGTAGAGTACATCATATGTTGGTACACTAACCATAAACCCTCCGGGGGAGGAACCTCTCTTACACCTGGATTACCCATTGCATCAGATGAGCTATGGGTTATCATTGCATGATTAAGTGGTTGTGATGACGGCTGCGTCTCATCTGAATCAACAAGGGCATTTTGACCCGCCCTATCTTTACCAATTGTTCGTCTTCGTCTTTCTCAACCAAATATTGAACAGGATTGTATTTGTGAATCCCATGCCATCTCTGAAACCATTAAGAAAAAATTAGTTAAATTATATTACAACAAACAAATAAATAATGACACTAAAAATAGTATGCGTGATAACCTACTGATTAACGCAAATATATATTACATTAAGCATAAAAATACATATAAGACATAATGTTCTTAGTTTTGAATACGCACATAGGTGATCCAAAATACATTACATCATCGAAACAAAATATTAGGTAGCATTGTCTCTAAAATGCAAGTTTGTATTATTAGTCTTGCCCATTGTTGTCCTCATCCTCATCCTCATCATCGTACTGATATTGATCTTGATTTTCATCTTCATCTTCACTTTCATCTCTATCTTGGCTGAAATCTCCTTCTTCATGATTTCCCTCCATAAGTTCATCATGCTCAATAATGGTTTCTTCACCCTGCAAGTCCACCATAGATAAAGTGGCCAGATTATCATTCATATCCTCTTGAAATACCATATCATCCACCGGAGCATCAATGATTGATCTAGCCTTGACCTTAAACACAGCCCACCAGGCATTTTTATCACTTTCAGTGCTTGGATATGGTGCGAAGTATACTTGTTGAACTTGACCAACCAATACAAAGGGATCATACTTTGGGTACTTCCTCGTATGATTGATCTCAAGAAGCTTATACTATTTACGTATATTTGTATCTTTGTATGAGTCAAACCAATCACATTTAAATAAGGTGGTCTTACAATAAGCATTTGCACCAACATAGGTGAGCTGAATAACTTCTTGTAAAAAGCCATAGTACTTGACTGCATCAACACTATTGGCATACACCCATAATTCATAGTTGACTTACTCTTCCTATATACATACGTCTGAAAATTGAAGTTGTTAACGTAATAGTTGTTAGACACATACACATCTTTCTTAGGAACCATTGCAAGAGCCCTAATAATATCATCGGTTATATTGGAGTTTAATACCTATACATATAAAACACTTGTCACATATGGTGTACATTACGTATTATTACAAATTATGTTTTATGGTTATTGCGTGTGACTTCTATATTGTTTTAACCAATCAAGAAATTGGTTCTCAAACTTACTCCAAACATCTTGAAGGCGAATGTTTGGATTCAATTTTTTAACATGACATTTCTTGCTCAAAATACGTAATTTATTAACAAATAATATAAAATGATTCAAATATCAGCTGCTGATGATTACTTATCTACAATATTAATTAAAACTTAAAAAATCCATACCGTTCATACTCTTCAAATAATTCATAATTGTAAAGGACATATTGATGAGCAAGATGATAATCTTGATCGTCTAGATATTTAGAGTTTCCCTTGAAGGTTGCATGTCCAACATTTTCAGAAAAGATGGAGGGATATTAGAGTTACTCCTCTCCACGCCAGCTCTAACATTTCGCGTACATCTCTAACTTTTATGTCAGCATTGTTACCAAAGTAATGGGTAAAAAATTTGAAATCTCTTGAGTCAGATGTGCATTATAAATAGAGGCTTCAACTCGAGCTTTATTCCCAACTTGACGTTTCAGGTGATGGAGAAACCTAGATTATTATCAACAAAATGTTAACATTACCATATAAATCATGAAAGCTATAGATGTCAATCTAACAAATATTTTTGCCTTTCAAAAGGATACATCTATCTGTATTGAATTGGCCCACCGACTCTAGCCTCATATGGCAAGTGGACAGGAAGATGCTCCATAACATTAAAGAACGCTGGAGGGAAGTGTTTCTCTAATTTGCAAATAATTTCAGGGATGTTTTTCTGCAGACGAACCATACCATCAATGTGAATCTGTGAAGAGCAAAGATATCTAAAAAATTAACTCATCTCTACAATTGCTTTCTATACATTGGTAGGTAGCAGCTCTCTCAAGGCAACTGGTAAAAACCTCTCTATGATAATGTGATAATCGTGGCTTTTAAAGCCATGAAGCTTATCACATTGCACATCTACGCATCTACTAAAATTCAAAGCATAACCATCCGGGAACTTTAAGTTCATTATCCACTCACACAAAGTTTTCTTTTGCTCCTTATTAAGGGCAAATGGGGCACTTGGCATTGTCACTCTTTCCCCACTAGTCATTTCAATAGCTTATACATGTAGCCTTTGCGCTTACAATGCTCAGCCAAATCCCTTCTGGCATTAACGTCATCTTTTGTTTTGCCCTTAATGTCCATTGTTGTGTGGATTATTTTCTCACACAAATTCTTCTCTATATGCATGATGTCTAAATTATAAAGAATCAACAACTTGCTTGAGTATGGAAGTTTCCAAAAAATGCTTTGTTTGGTCCAATTGTGAGAAACTCCATACATAGTAATCTTACCCAAATGATCGGTAGTTTTCGGTAACTTGGAAACATGACCCCAGAATTGTTCTCTGTTCAACAAAGGAGGGGGGTGAGACCCTTCACCCAATTTTTGTAGAAGGAAATTTTATTCTTTTTGAACGAATGCACATGAGATAGAAATTGACGATGACAATCAAACCATGAATGCCATACTTCAGCCTAAATGACTTCATCTTCTCCATACAATATAGGCATGCTCACCTTTCACCCGTCATCACCTAGATAGCATACCGTAAGCAGGGAAATCACTTATAGTCCAAAATACGGATGCCTTCATTACAAAGTTCTGTTTCTTGCATAAATCATATGTTATAAACTACATCATTCCACTACTGCTTCAACTCCTCAATAAGAAGTTGCATGTAGATATCGAAGTTCCCTTTAGGTGCTTTTGGCTAGGAATAAACATACTCAAGTACATGTATGGCTTCTTCATGCAAAGCCAAGATGGAAGATTATATGGAGTGAGAATAACTAGCCATCAAGAGTAAGTACGCCCAAATTGACCAAATGGGGAAAAGCCATATGTAGATAATCTGAGTTGAACATTGCGAGGCTCAGCTGAAAGTGAGGGATATGCATCATCAAGATGTTTCCATGCATCTGCATCACATGGATGTGCAAGGGAGCCACCAATGCGTGGATTCTGTGAATGCCACCTCATTTGCTCCGCAACATGTTTTGTTGCATAAAGTCATTGTAACCTTGGCGTAATAGGAAATATATCATTTGCTTCTTCGAAATTAGCTTACCACTTAATCTCTTCTTAAGCTATCGATCTGCATAACACACTTTACATTTATCCAAATAGGCAACATCCTTCTAAAACAACATACACCCTTTAGGACATACATCTATTCTTTCATATGCATCTCAGGACCAGCAAGCAACTTTTTCGTACCATAGAAAGTATCATGAATCTTGTTATCATCGGGACATATATCCTTAACTAATGTGGCAAAACCATGAATGGCTCTATTGCAAATGTTGTATTCACACTTGAGATTTGTTATTCTTGCAGCAACTGATAAAAGGGATGATTGGCAACCATCATAAAATGGCTTCTCAGCAGTTGCTATTATATCAAAAAAAGCCGTTATTTCAGGATTTGGATCCTCTTCAACATAACTCAATCCTTCTTCACCCCAACTAGAAGATATGGGCCGTAAAATCAACCCTATTTAATGTAGACATGCTACTTTGAACTCTCAAATTAGCATTCAGCTCACCATGGTAAGTCCATTGGTAATAATTTGGACGGGATCCATATTTATAGAGGTGTAGCTTTACAATATCCTCATCTAAATAAGGCACATTTCAACATTTATCGCACGGGCATTTAAGCTTTTTTAAAATGCTATTCCTCAGTAGCAAACTTAATAAATTCATCAATTTTTTCACAAACTCCTCACTCAAATAATCCCCCATAAAGTCTCTTATACATCCAGTCTCGATTTGTTCCCATTACTGCATTTGAAAATTAATAACTTTTAATAATATGCAATTATTTTAGGCAAAATATCTACCTTGAGGAATTGGATATGTTATTTAGTTATCAAATAATAGTTAAAATAAATAATCAACACATACAAAATGATATGGCATGATATGATCTTATCTCCTTCTACGAAGCTAGGTGGTCATAAACCCATTTAGGATTCATATAATATTTGATTCATTTAACTAAACAATTGCATATATGAGGAAACATTTCAGCAGCATTTCCCCATAGTTCTCTGAAGTACGAATTTTGAAGATGAACCAAACATATGATTATCATCTCCAAAATTGCACCTAGAGAACATGAGAAAATACTAACCAATATCTGCCCAACATATGGAGTGACTTTGTAGCTAAACAATCAAATATCATAGAGTCCCAAATTGTCCAACTTGGACAACTCAAAAATTCATATGTATTATAACATTCCATCAACAATTACATATAGACATTATTGGCAGTGTCTCTTAATATCTTTTTGATGTAAAGACCATACCTATAATATCAATAAATGAATTGCTTTCAAACTGTATTTCACGTATAAATGCTTGAATGGTCATTCTAAGTTTAATGAAAGAATTATAATTATATGAATATCTTATAGATATAATTCATTTTTATGAATGATTCACACACTAAAAGATAAAAATAATAAACTCAAAACAACCAAAAAAAATCCACAACAACTATATACATTATACATGATGTCATTAAGCATATACAAATACTCTATGCACATTATCCCACTTGAACAAGTAAAAGCAATGGAGGCAATTTGACCCTCCATTACTATAAGCAATATCATACAAGGTTCTGGCTGTTGGGCCTCCATTGGTATAAGAAACATCATGCAAGGTTCAAACTACAATTGGTTAGCTCCCAATTATTATGACTTACATAGCTAACTTGGTGATGGAAGCGCACTTACTACCACAAAAACAATAAGTCGAAACAAGATAATATAATTAACCAACAAAATCCAAAGAAATGCCACCAAATAAGCAATTCTTAACATCAATATCAATTTCAAATTACAAGAAAAGCTACGAACTAATTTGGAAATCCCTAATTCTCTCATTAAATTTTAAAAATACTAAAGTATCTCCCACTTAAACTATCTATGTTATTCATACAGCTTGGGCAAAAAAGTGGGGAAGCTATTGCAAATTCTATCAACCCTATTACTAATTTTTCCATGACATCTAATCTCTGTTATTCCTTTTTGTGGGCGACGAGTGGAAGAATGTTGATATGAGCATATCATCTTTTTCTTTAGTATAGCTTTCATGATGATAAGCTAATTTGACTGATTATAAAATTTAATTGATTATAAGAGCATAACATTATGATCAGAAATGTATTAGTGTCAACACAATAGTTATTGAAATATGACTCACATTCAACATTAGCCAATTTTAAGATAAAAGATACAATACTTCATGATATATTAAAATGACACCTCTTTTTTTTTATGTGTTTGCTAACAAATAGCACTGCGAATTGGAAGCATCTTAAACTAAGAAAATGCCCTAATAAGAGATACTTTCAGTATGAGATATCCCAGACCTACATTGATGATAAAGAAAAGTGTAGAGCTTATGCCTTCAATTTGTCCCCAAACTCAATAAAACATCACCACCGACAATTAGCCAACAATATCTTAGTGGTTGAGGCCGTGATCCTTGCCATACTAATGACACTCACCTTGCTTGGGAAACATTAAAAGAAGCCAAATTACATCCATCAAACCTTCAAATTCTGCCTCCATTTTCTCTCTCTTAAAAACCCCCAAATCAGCAATGCCCACTACTCATAGTTAGCTAGGCATTATCCCTAAACATTTCTTTATCTCATTGTTCTCTGCTATCACCGGCTCACTATCATTAGTATAGCCCAATAGGTTTCATTGCCCTTCAAATACATGCATACATGAAAGCTTTGCCACTTTTGTGCAAATAAAGAAAATCATATCCGCCTATGCTATGACTGACTTACTAAGTTTGTTCTATCAGCCTCTTTTTAAATCTAAAACAGAAGTTTCCGGTAACATAACTCAGCCAGAAATTACAAAGGAGGAATCTAGGTACCAACCTACTCAGTACGTCGCTCCTTTCTGCATTCCCCCAACCTTGTTGTGAGTGACAACTTGCTAGCCCTTCAATGGAAAGAGAACTCAAAATCAAGCAAAGCAATTAAAGAAGAATGTTACGATACAAGAAAAAGAAGTGACAAGCCCCAGAAAGTAGATTATACAACCATATTATACGAAAATAAAGTTACGAACCTAGCAAAGCAGACTACATAAACCCAACAAAACGAAGTCCGATTATACTCAACAAAGAAGATTATAGAAGCTACAAAATTGAAGAAGCTTTATTGGGGGAAAAAGCAGAAATTGCCCACAAAAGAAATAAAATTTGAAGGCAAACATAAAATAAGAGTCAGATCTGAAACGCAAGCTCAATTTAACCACAATTAGCTTCAAAATGCAAAACCATATTCTAAACTCTAGTAGAAAAGGAAGCCAAAAAACACTGCTACTTTGGGGGTGTCTTGGTGAACTGATTAATTGATTGTTGAAATATATACAAAAACTCATGACATTAGCGAAGAAGGCTGTCGCATAATCCTAAAACAAATAGAAAGACTGATTCAACTTTATGAAATTAGTTTGAATTAAGCATATATGGATCCTTCCATGAAAATTCAGTGTCATGCCTAAGAAGACATCCAGCGAGCCCTCCTTGTCACTAGCAATAAGTCACGTAACCTATGGCCTGACTTAACCCTGCATGTTCATCATTATTTCGCATTGTCCATCAAGGCTGAACCTTGAATAGGGTTGTGGAATATCATGGTCAGGTTAGGCTGGACTCAATTATAGCTCATATTCATGTTAATTTCTTGTTGGTTTGTTTCCAAGAAAATGAAACTGAAATTGATTAGCGATAAGTCAATTTAGTTTGAGATAGACCAATTTGAGTGAAGTTTGTGTCATTCTTCTTTGCTTGGACCATTAACTTAAGCGATTCTAGAGCAATGCTACCCAGATGAGGGGAAAGAAGAAATCTTATGTTGAGATTTTGAGATTGACGTTAGATACAAGCAGAGAGAAAAAGAGAATACCTTAACAGAATTGATAGCTTCACTCTTAACTTCTAAGAGGATAACTAATTCAGATCTGAAGCATAAGCCCAAATTACCCACAATTGGCTTGAAAATGAAAAACCTAATCTAAGCTCTAGTAGAAAAGGAAGCCAAAATCGAACCTTCAGGAGCCCAGATTGACTTACCTAGTTGAAATTTAGGGCAGGGTAAACAGAGAGTGAGTGACACAGAGAGAGAGAGAGAGAGAGAGAGAGAGAGAGAGAGGGAAGGGGTGCTGAGAAAGAAATAGAGTGCATATTAAGTAAGAGAGAGGTAGCGTAGATTGAGTGAGAGAGACCGTGGAACCTTTAGGATGCGACGGGAAATGTAATGAAATTGGTGAGAAGCTAAAATTTTAGGGCTATAAAAACTCAAATTTCCTTCCTTTTTTAGTAGCAACCAAATATGAAAATGAAATAAAAATCAGATTCAAAATATAAATTAATTTATCATTTTGTTTCTAAAAGGAAACTAAATTTAATATCAATTTTCAAAAATTGAAACTGATTAATTAATCAGTTTCAAATTTAGAAACCACATAAATGGTTTCTGTATTTGGTAGCATAACAAGCTTTTTGAAACCGAAATGAGCTTAATTTCTAAACGCGTGTTTTTTTATAATGCATCAATCATATCCCTTATCTAATGCTTGATTGCACAGGAAGATAATTGAATATGCCACCACAAGTAATCATCAACATTAATGAGCACAACCATGATATAAGTAGTGACATTCACCTCCCAAATGTTCGGCAACAAAGGTGGAATACCACTAGCATGAGACACGATGTCATTGGATCAAGGCCAGGGACTGGCGGGGGCCAGCGTGCAAAGGAAGGCAGAAGCAAAGAGCACCGCAGCAGAATGAGTCATGAACTGGGCTTAGTACGATAGGTACACTAGAAGCCCAATGCAAGACACCGCCAGGCATCTCTGGAATAAGAAAACCCAATAATGAGAAAGTACCCAGTGACACAGGCAGAACAGGGGCGATGGTGGTGGCAGAAAGGTGGAAACGACTGCCTGAGTGGAAGTAGTTTTGGAGTCAGTGCATATGAGTCCACCAGACAGAGAAGTTAGCGACTGTAAGGAGTTTGGGATGGTTGGGGCAGAAGAATCAAGAATATTTGAGCCAACCATGGTTCAAGGAGAAGATCAATTGGCAAACGAGTGTGGGTTTGTCCCACGTTGATAAAATTGAAAGGCTTGAGTATGTATATAAGTTTGTGAGTTACTCCACTCAGTGCTAATTGATTTTAGGTTGAAACCTCATTTGAACATGATATCAGAGCCTCTCTAAGTAAGAGGTCTTGAGTTCAAATCTCAACAACCCCCATATTGATTTATTGTGCAAGGTAGGGGAGTCTTTGCAACATCCATGATTCAACCCCAAAGGGCATCCGCGTGAGGGGTGCGTGATAGAGTATAAACCATTCCTAGGTCTTTAACCATTAGCTTAAACTTTTCATTAAGTTGGCTTTTGAACATGGTAACAGAGTCTTTATCAGCGAGAGATCTTGAGTTCGAATCTCAACATGCCCTATATTAATTTATTGCGCAAAGTAGAGGGGGCCTTCACAGCATCCACGCTTCAAGCCCAGAGAGCGTTTGTATGACGGGAGCGTATTAGAGTATAAACATATATATTCCAGGACCTTGAGCCATAAGTTTAAGTTTTTGGTTGAGATGCTTCTTAGACAGTTATTAATTAATTGTAAAATGAATTGTCTCAGAACTACACCCCTATTGTAAGATACCAACTCTCAGATTTACTCTTTTGTAGCAGTGTTTGTTGAGTTTTTCTCCACATTTTGCTGTTGAATTCATCTTAGCTTCCATTTACGATGCCAATTCGACTTCCAGGTGGTAATCTTCGATTCAAGAGAAATAAGATCAAGATTAATTACAGTGACTGCCAACTCAACCCAACCTAATATTTGACCCATACAACATGAAAAATTATACTTTTTTTCGGGCTAGGGGTAGGGACAGTGTACATGAGCATTCTAACTATGGTGAGAGAGACTGCTAGCATATTACCATTGATAAACTGGGGATAGGAGAGAGTGTGTGATAATTGGATAATGATGACTAACAGGTAGCGGCATAACAAATGAAGGGCCTAGATTTCCCTTCCCAATATCAACGGCTCACGTGGAATTTAATTACCATAGTTGAAAACAATTCTTGACTATTACGAAATATTCGAAACTATTGCATCCAATTAACTTTACAAAAAGCTGTGGAGAATTCACATTTAGTTTAAGATAACATGAATTGTTTTCTTGTTTTCATTCACAAATATTGTTGAGAGTGGAGTTTTATGCGTAACTTAAAAAACTATTAAGTGTTTTTTTGTAGACGCTCAAATAGTTTTTCCACAAATTACATAATTAAGAGTATAATTTACAATGCTTTTTACATATAATTATTACGACTAGAAAAGCTCAAAATTTTTCCGTACATTGCATAGGTACAAGAACACATATCACTCTTATATAATTTATTCTTTTTAATTCCATCCTTATTATAAGAACATATTAGTAGATAATTCTTTATGTTTTAATAATGTATTGTACTCAAAATCATGTAGTATATTATTATATAAAAAAAATTATGCAATATATTAGAAAGAATTTAACATTGTATTATCAAAGTAAATCAATCGTGTAAACAGTTAACGTATTTTAAAGATATTCATTAAGGAAATAAGAATATGACATTATATTGTCCAAGTATGTATTCATGTAATAAAGATTCGGACATTATAAAGATTTTCAAATCAAATTGTAGGAATGTGGCTATGATCTTACCTTATTGTGCATCACAATTTAGGGGGAGTTTCTTTTTCCTATCTTTGAATAAATGTGATTGTAGATGATATTCACATAATTAAAATGATATCTATATGTACTATATCGTAAATATTTTTTTTTGATAAGTATTTCGTAAATATTATAATAACACATTATATTAAACTCCCACTACCAATGTTACCAAGTAATGGCTAAAGATTTTGATTATGAAAATTATAATAACACATTATATTACTACTATCATTACTACTACTAATAGTACTACTAGGACTACTAGTACTATCAATATTATCAAAAGTAATGCATCATATTATAATAAAATAAGTGTACCAATTTTTAACCTATTTTGTAAATAAATGTAAATATAAATATAGAACGTGGAATATTGGAGATAATCGATACAATATAATTACAGTTATAAGTCCTCTACAAACACACATACACAAACATATAAATACGCAAAGCATGGAACCACCAATAGATTATCATCACAAGATATCAAATTACGTTCAATTTTGGAAGCAAAAGAGTTCAAGCCAACATTAACAATTAATAGCGATAAAATTATATTCCTTATACTATATATTCATATTCTGATATGTCAAAGCTTATGAAATTGCTTTCAATGTTCGGAATAGAAGGGTACAAGTGAGTATTAATAATTTTTTTGTGGTAATAAATACCTTTCTTGACCTCTTTGGCCATGGCTGACCTTCACATACATGTGCTTAGGAATTCAAGTGTGAGGTCCCTATAGAAGTGGTCCTCTTCTTTTGTATAAGTGCCATAGAACCTATATGTGACCAGTGTGGGTTGGAATTGAAAGTTGTTCAACAATGGAGGAACTGGGAGTGATGAGTAAAGAGAGAAAGTGAAAAATTAGGGTAAAAAAATGAAGATATAGATAGGATGTGGAAAGAGTAAGGAGAGGGAGAATTTGAGAATGAGAGAGAGATTTGAATGATGGGGAACCTTGCAGTTAGAGTTTGTGGGGTTCGGTGGGGGGCAATATAGAAGAAAAAGTGAAAGTAGAGGAGAACTTGGGAAAATAAGAAGAAGAACTGGGATAGGATGTGATTTTGGAGAGAGAATGTGAAGAATGAAGGTGGAAAGGTGGTGGTTATGGAGGAATGTAGAGAGAGATAAAGAGGGCTTGGGCGGGAAGGAGAATGTGTTAAAATCGGGTTAAAAACCCTTGATCATGTGGAAGCAGCTCACCACAAGCTATGGTCACAGCCACAGAGGCTCCGTGGCGACTTTTTTCCTTTTCCGCTGAGCTTAGTGACCATGAACTATGGTTATGACCACAGGGGCTCCATGGTGTGCTGGATGACCACGACCCATAGTCATGATCACTAAGGTTCTATGATGGGCTCTGTCTTGATTTCCTCAACACAATTTTTTTCAATTATGCTCACTTTATTGAGATTTCTTTTTTTCAAAACAACTAGGCTATGATCGTAAAGATTATTTAGTCAAAATGCGAAAAGAAAAAGAAAGCAATAAGGGACCCTGGGTTGCATCCAAAGAAGCACTTGTTTAGGATCGAGACTTGATCTTCTTCTCATTAAGCTTGAAGAGGATTTGAAAGAATATGAACGGCGACTTTTTTAATACATTGTCTCACAAAATAAGAATAAAGCCACTTTTCATTGACCTTAAATGAGCTAGTGGCCTTACTCTAAACTTTCATTGCTCCATGAGGAAATATTTTTGTGACTTAAAATGACCTAGACCATCAAGGCCTGACCTTGCGTAGGAATAGCCTCAATTTTGAATTGAACAATGAGACCAAATCACCTTTCTTAGAATCTCTTACTCGTGATATGCTTGCCATACTAATACTTGATCCTCTCCTTGTAAATCCTGGATCTCTTGTAGGATCTAGCTATAGCTTATCAATTCATTCAACTGTAACATCCTTCTCTTACTAGTTACTTTGCGATCAAAATTCAAGACCCAAATAGCCTAATATGCCTCGTACTATAATTCCATCAGTCAGTGGCAAGTCTTTTTTAAACACCATCCAGCATGGGGTGATGCCTAGAAGAGTCTTGTGAGTAGTTGTATATGCCCAAAAAACATGGTCGATCTCCTAGTACTCATCACCTTAGGATCTATTAATAGTCGTCTCCAAAATGCTCTTCAATTTCTAATTAGCCAATTCCACTTGTCCGCTTGTTTGAGGTGATACAAAGTAGCAACCTTGTGAATTACTCCATACCTTTTCAGAAGGGACTTAAGAGGCTTGTTGTAAAATGAGTCCTATAGCCACTCAAAAGAACTATAGGCATACCAAACTGTGTAAAAATGTTCCTCTTGACAAACGTCATGGTCACCTTAGGATCATTAATGGGAGTGTCAATGGCTTTTAGCTATTTGGAAATATAATCAACCTCCAAAGGAATGTAGGATTGTTATAAGAAGTAAGGAAATGACCTATGAAGTCAATCCCCTATACATAAAAAAGCTCCAGCTTAAGAATTCAACTTTGAGGAATCTCATATTGTTTTTATCTCCAACCATTCAATACCAATCAATAATCATCATGAATCTTCCTATATCCTTGAAAAGGGTGGGCTAATAAAAGCCCACTTGAAGGACCTTGGTAGTGGTCTTGTTTGAACCCATTGCTCTCTTGTCCACCAGTACTGCTCATGATCAGGAGTCAGCTCTAATACCATATTTAACGCCCCAACTACTACTGGGCTATGGGCCATTACTAGCAATGGCATTAAGGATTGTTTACTATCCCCTTAAATCACTACAAGTTTTTCGAGCATAGTTAACTCCTCGATCACATGGTGCTTGGGCAAACTTCCCATGACATCACCTATCCCTAGAGTTCATTATAACAAGCATGGTTAACTATGGAGTTTTTAATAGTGGGCCTCTTGTAAAGAAATATGCACCTTAGGTGATATAATAGTCATTTTAATCCTTCTAAGCCATACTTTATTGCCATAACTAGTGTATTACAATATCGAATCCAATGCCAACTCTTAGCTCTACCCTCCCTCTCGCCAAAGTCTAATCCCAGCTCCCTATAATAAGAATGCCTTCAATTCAACATTACCATGGCTTTGTTATAAGTGTTCACCAAATTGGGTGTTCAACGGTTCTTTGGGAAGTATATAAGTCTCCTTATGGAATATGAAATAAACGCCAATAGTACTTTGCATTTCTTTTCCGCAAAAGGGCAAACCCTTCCCACAGTGCAGGTTTTTGCTTGATAATTTGGTTAAATTTGGCCGAATTTTAGCTCCAACCTAAAGGGGCCAACATTGATGAAATTCTTAATTCATATACTTCCCTAAGATATCTGTTTTAGCCGGATGTCCTAAAACTTAGAATTGGGCTCCACCTGAAAGAGAAATAGTCAATATTATGTGGAATATGCACAAAAATAAAGTTTTGGAGCCATGTGGATTTTGCTCTAATTATGGAAAATGTAGCTAAAGCTAGGAATTTATACACATGAAAGGAGTCCACACCAAGGAAGAGGCTCCAATGCTCCAGATTCTCATTGAATGAGTATAACTCTGTACAAGCTTCCTAGACAATGAGAAAGAAATCGTAAAATTTCCAGCTCATGGATTTTGGATACTTATAAATCCATTCTCAGATTCGAGTATTGAATGAATTAAAGTACAAAGCCACTTTCTCTCTAAAATCTCATAATCATAATTAGTATCTTTCTAAAGTGATGATTTACTATATACCCCTTGATGCAGAGCAAACTATGAAGTCTAACCTCCTAATCAATGTCAAAGCTTGGGTTCAACTTAGGCCCTTAGTCACCTATGAGGGTGGTACCCAAGTACTTAGCTCTCCTAAGTCCTTGTTGATTTGGGAGCTTTGAGGGACCCAAAGTAAGCTTAGGAAAGGTGGCATGGTACTTAGTAGCCTAAAAAAGGAGCCTAGCTATTTTATCTCCACGTCACCCTATTTTATCTTACTTCCTTATTTTAGGCAGAACATATGGCTTCAGTTCTAGCTCATTTTTGGCTGGTTAATGCGATCCTTTTGGATAAATCTTGCGTGGATGGTTAGCCCTGGACGTCTATTTCCAACAAGCCATAGAGCATCATCAAATTCCAAGAATCGAGCAAGTTATGAGGTTTTAACTGAGCCATGGTCTATGTAGGGTCTGAGGTGCACATTTTACTCAAGGATTTATTTGGACCATCAAATGGGAGAGTTAAGGGCCCAAACTTGGTGGGTAGCTCATAGACTCTTCTATGAGGCCCCTATAAAAATCCCCACCATAGTCTTCCCTATTTAGATAGTTAAATGACATCACCAAGGAGAAGGAATGTGTAGCAGCACACTAATATGCCCTAGTGGTCCCCCTTTAATTGTATAATTAGCTTGAATTTCATTGGACAAAATTCTTATAATGCTATTGGCTAGTACTAAGCTTGAGGAAGGGGGTATCTTCCTATTTAATTCCTCATTTCTTGTATTACATTCAACTTTGATGAATGCGAATGAATGAAAGGGCTAGAAGCCATTTTCTCTCTCAAAATCTCTTAATCTTTATCTCTTATTAGAGTTGTGATTTAGAGTCATCCCCTTATATTAATCCTTGGCACTTAGGCTTTATGAGACTAATTGGTGGGTTGCTTATCTTGGTGTTATTTGAAGAAACAAAAGAGTTTCCTTTTGATTTGGGGTTTCCTCCATTTGGGTTGTTCTAGAGGTATTCAACTTAATGGGTTTTTATTTAGATGATTAAGCCTTTATTTGACCAAATGGACTTCTAAATATGCTTCGGTTGGTATTAGAGCATAAGGATCCTTCAAGAGTAAGAATCAATCCTCACATTTGGTTATTGGAATTTGTTGATTGAGTTCTTTCTTTTATTAATTTAGGATTTTGATACTTTATACTCCACCTTTTTCTCTTTTTTTCCTCAAAGAGCCCAAGCACTCTTCCTTGTTTCCTTTTCAATCCAAAACCCTAAAAACTCACATTTGATTTCTCCACAAAACTCCTCTTTTAGTCCACAAAGAACCCTTAAATTAGAGCAAACACTATCCCCAATGAAAACATAATCCAAAAACTCCACCAAAGAAGCCAAAACACTCACCCGTGCCAACCAGAAATTTGGTACGGCCTGACAGTGCCACTCTTGCCCAGGGAACAATCTCTCTCAGTGCTCTAGCACGGCCACCCCATGTTGCATAGCATGACCATGCCCCCCCCATTTTGGCCCGTGCTTCCTCCGCCACGATCGCGCCACCTTTTCCCGAACCCTTAACCGTCTTCCTTCTCTTGTCTACCTTTAACTATGACCAATAATGCGGAACCTTCTCAACCTACAGGCATCTCTCTAGAGTTAGCCTATGAAATGAGAAAAGATAAGGGCATAATCGACCTTCAAGAATAAGTAAGAAAACTCACTGTGGAGTTAGAGCGAGTTAAAGGATCCGAATGACAAGTTTCCCGACCTAGGGAGCTTGATGTCGACCCTATTGACATTGCCTACTCTTCTTCTCATGAGGACCATAAAGATAGAGGTATTAGGGAAAGAGGTCATCCTAGAGATGATCTTAGTGACCTCAAGGTTGAGGCACCAGAGCTTCATGGCAACTTCAAACTAGAAAACTATATTAATTAGGTGCATGCTATTGAGAGGATAGTTGAACTCAAGGAATACAATGATGAAAAAGCCTTCAAGTTGGTCATTCTCAAGTTACAAGGGTATGCCTCCTTGTGGTATGAGACCTTAACAAAGAATAAAGCAAGGGAAACTAAATCTAAGATCAAGACTTGGTCTAAGCTCAAGAAACACATGGAGAGGAGGTTCTTACCTCCCTCATACAAGCAAGAGCTTTACCTTAAGATTACCTCTCTGATCCAAGAGAACCTCAAGGTGGAGGAGTACATTTGAGAGTTCAAGCAACGCCAAATAAGAGTTGGCTTGAATGAAGACAATGAGCTTACTATTGCTAGGTTCATCAAGGGACTCTCCCCTAGCATCGCTCATAAGGTGGAACTACAACCGTATTTATCTTTCAATGATGTTTTTCACCTAGCAATCAAGATTGAGAAATAACTTAAGGGTAGAAATCCCTTTGCAACTCCTTCCCCTTATCGACCCCAAAGCACACCTAAGAGTTTTCCTTCCTACAACAAGGGTGACACAACCCCTACACCTATCAAGGCCTTACATAAGGGTAAAGGGATTGCTATTGAGCCTCCTAAGTGCTTCAAATGTCATGTTTATAGACACTTCCTAGTGGATTATCCCAGTCAAAAGACCCTCTCTATTAGAGAGGTGGAAGAGATCCAAGCTCTAGAGGAAGAATCTAGTGAAGAAGAGTTTGAAGAAGAAGATCACGCTGTAGTCACTCCAAATGTTGGAGAGCCATTGGTGATCCGAAGAGCCCTCCATACCAAAGAGGTTCCCCTTGAGCCTAGTCAAAGGGAACAAATCTTCCACACTCGATGTATCATTAGAGGCAAGGAGTGTGAGCTTATTATCGATGGAGGTAGTTGCACCAGTGTGCCTTCTATGACTCTTATTGACAAGCTTCAAGTCCCCACTAAGGTGCATCCCCCCTTATACTCTTCAATGGCTCAAGCAAAAAAGCGAGGTAACCATTTCTAAACAAGCTATTATCTCTTTTTCGGTTGGTCCTTATTGTGGTAAGGTCCTTTGTGATGTTCTTCCTATGGATGCTGGTCATATATTACTTGGTAGATCTTGGTTGTGTGATAATCATGTGATGCATGATGGGCATGCCAACACCTATGCCCTTAAGTTCAAGCGATGTAGCTTCACTTTGAGCCCCCTACCACCACCCACACCTCTCAAAATTAAACCAGGAAAGGGAAGTGAGAAAAGCCTCTACATAAGTGAGACAAAAGTAGAGAGAGCCATTAGTAAGAGCAAGGCTTCATTTGCCTTACTTAATGATTGAATCAAACACTAGTGAGGACGTGAGACCCTTACACCCTCTTGCGCCATCACTCTTGAGAGGCTTTGAGGATGTTTGTACTAATGATCTCCCACCGGGGCTCCCTCCTATAAGAGGAATTGAGCACTAAATTGATCTCCTACCAGGTGCTCCTTTGTCCAACAAGCCGACTTACAGGTGTAATCCTAATGAGCCAAAAGAGCTCGAAAGACAAGTCTAAGAGTTGCTTGATCATGCGTACATTAAGGAGAGTTTGAGTCTTTACTCGATTCCTACTCTTTTAGTACCTAAGAAAGATGGTACGTGGCATGTGTTTGTGGATTCTAGGGCCATCAACAATATCACCATCAAGTACCGGTTTCCTATTCCATGATTGGACGACATGCTTGATGAGTTGCATGGGTCTAAGGTCTTTTCCAAGATTAACCTTCGGAGTGGTTATCATCAAATCCGAATGAAGGAAAGAGATGAGTGGAAAATGGCCTTTAAGACCAAATATGGGTTACATGAAAGGCTAGTAATGCCCTTTGGTCTTTCTAACACCCCAAATACTTTTATGAGGCTCATGAATACAGTCTTGAGGTTCTTTATTGGGAAGTTTGTTGTGGTATACTTTGATGATATCTTGGTGTATAGCTAAGATGAGGCATCTCATATGGAACACCTCACTCAAGTGTTCCACGTCTTGAGGCAACAAGCTCTATATATTAAACTTGAGAAGTGTGAGCTTACTCCTGAAGTTGTCTTCCTTGGGTATGTTGTCTCCAGTGGGGGAATCCAAGTTAATGAAACCAAGGTTGAGGTTATCAAGAGTTGGCGTATTCCTACAACCATCAAGGAAGTCCGTAGCTTTCATGGGTTGACTTCTTTCTATCATTGGTTCATCAAGGATTTTACCTCCATTATAGCTCACTTGACTGAGTGTATGAAGAAGGGTACCTTTGAGTGGACAAAGGCCGCCCAAAGGGCCTTTGACTGCATCAAGGGGAGGCATTTTTTTACCCCTATCTTAGCCCTACCCAATTTTGAGCTCCTTTTTGACGTTGAATGTGATGCTAATGGAGTTGGGATTGGTGCGGTTCTCACTTAAGCATAGCGCCCTCTTGCCTACTTTAGTGAGAAGTTGAATGCTTCAAGACTCAACTACTCCACTTATGATAAGGAGTTCTATACCAATGTTAGGGCATTGGAGTATTGAAAGCATTACCTCAAGCCCAAGCCTTTTATACTCTATTCGGAACACAAGGCTTTGTCTTTCATCAATGGCAACACAAGTTGAATACAGGGCATGCTAAGTGGGTTGAATTCTTTTAATCCTTCACTTTCTCTTGCAAGTATAAGAGTAGGAAAGAGAATGTAGTTGCCGATGCCTTGTTACGGAGGTATGCTCTTCTATCGATCCTAGAGACCAAGGTTGTTGGCATCCGTTCCATCAAGACCTTGTACATAGAAGATGAAGATTTCAAGATGGTGATTGATGATCCCTCTACCTATGGCACTTATACCTTGTAAGAAGGTTTCCTCTTTAAAGGAAACATGTTATGTATCCCCCAGAGTCCTCTAAGGGACTTGATTGTCAAGAAGGCGTGACCAATACCTGCCGTAAGCGCACGGGTAGTCGTAGTATAGATAAAAGAATATCGTTCCTCAGGGACTAAAGTAATCTATCAAGCCTAGTCTTGTCAGAATATGCTAAGTAAAATACCATTTTAAGTGGTTTCGATTAACTACTGCAAATGAACTTGTCTAAATCAATAAGAGAAAAACGTCTAGGAATTTTCGCAGTTATGGAAGAGAATTTGATCCAAATTAATAAACATGTGCTATTCTCTAATTGGTTAATTCCGAGGAATTGCAATCTTTTCTAGAAACTTGATCTATTCTTTCGAAATCAATCAAATTTGCCTAAACTAAGCAAATGTCATTCTTTTGAACCAATTTGACTTAATCCAAGTTTAAAGTCTTCGATTACTTATTAGCCCTCCTAACATATAAATCTCTCTTTCGGGACGAAGTTATGCTATGTCTATTCAAGCAGTCCAACAACCAAATGTCGTCTTTCGAATGCTCACTCGATTATTTCAAGTGTGCAAGTCAAGTTTGGCTAAAAATCAACTCACAACAACACTTGATAGAACCAAATCAAACCAATCATGAAAATAAGCATAATTGAATAAACTAGAACATGATCCCATATACTTCCAAAAACTACCAAATTCCTAGATTAAGAAAACTACTCAAGCATTATTAAAGATAGATAAACTTAACTAAAAATCGATCAAATCTGAGCAGAAGGGCCTCGACTGAGATGGCCTTACACTAAGGGCTTTAAAACCACCTCAGGATCTAAACTCTCACACTCAAAACTCACACAAAAGCAAAAACAAAACTAAGGAACAAAATTTGAGAGAAACTAAACTAAACTAATCTTCACTAGGCTAATTCTACTTGCTTTGCTTGCTATGAATTCCTCTTCCTCGCTGCTGAATGCTGCTATTTATAGAAAATTCTAGTTAATCTCAGCCACACAGCCGAGGAAAAACGAAGAGGCAGTAGTTACAGGCCTACCACGGTCCGACCGTAGCTTGCATAAGAACTGGTTTCTTCCTCTTTTCTTGCTCCACGGGCATAGCAATTCATGGATGATAGTGGGGGAGGTCAAAACATAGCCATTAAAGGGCAAATGCCTGTAAAACACATAAAATAACTACACTCAAGCATAAATCGAGAATAGGAGAGTAAAAAATATCATTAAGCACAGAATTCTCATAAAAACGAGGCAAAATAACCCAAAAAAGATGTACATATTAAGCACTTATCAAACCCCCCCATGCTTAAACTGTTGCTCGTCCTCAAGCAATGCAAAAACTAAAAAGGGTATGGACAACCTCCTCAGGATAGACATAGGTAATATTCAAATGGCAAAGATGATCCAAAGGTAGCCTAAAAAGATGCAAAATATCATTAACAAATAGAATAGGGAATGAAATTTCAAACACCGTTTATAGACCACAATGCAGAACTTGAAGCAATCTTCCCCCAAAGCATCAAATACAATCATTCTAGCATATGAAACAAGCAAAACTAGTAAGGCCGGTAGAGCCTCACTATAGTTACGTGGCGCTCAGCACTCATGTGTTTCAATTCTCATTCCTTAGTCACAAATCTACCATAGGCTTGACAAGATTCTATATGTGAAGGTTCTCTCAATTCTTATTCCTTGGACACAAATCTACCATAGGCTTGACAAGATTCTCAAATTCACCATCACTAAAGCGCAAATACACTAAACAATCATGAAGACTTTCATAGGAATGTAACGAGGCTTAGGGTAAAGGTAAGAGGGGTACAAATATTTTTGGAAATGAGGAGCTAAAAGCCAAAGACTAAGAGCTTAAACAATTCCAACGCATGATACTACATCCTTCTCGAATCATATCAAAATAAATCCCAAAATGAAAAGAGAAATAGTTGAAAATCTGAAATATCCTACATTTCCACCAAGGCTAATCACTTCCTTCGAATTTTTTTCCTTCTTTTTTTATTGTTTCTTTTTTTATTATTTATTATTATTTTTTTTATTTTTTTTCCTTTTTTTAATTTTTTTTATTTAAAAAGGAATAGCCAAGGGAATTCCATAATGAACTTTAAAATTGAACTCTTCTCTAAACTTTACACAATAAAACAAGGGATTTATCAAATGTTCACATCTCTATAGCAAACAACCAAAATTCACTAAAGAGAATAACAATTCACTTTGCTAACACCCTATCAAACTCAATGCAAAAGAATGTAACGCTCCTCTAGCCTTGGCTTAAGGGTAAGACAAGTATTTGGCCATGGGCTAAAAATAGGAGGTTCAAATCAAGAAAAACAATTATAGGCTCAAAGGGGTTAACAAAGGATACAATACTTAACAAGGATGGCTATTTGCCCGTGGTGTTAAAAAAATCAAAGAAAGAAAAATTCCTCAATCATATTGCCTAAATGCATATGCGAAATGCGATCTTAAATGAGAATTAAAGCAAGTTCTAGAGAAATGATTTCAAGAAAAAGTCACACAGGAAAGAAATATAAGACTAATAATGATAAACAGTCTCTAAAGGCTCAACGTCTCACTGGATATCTACCAAAGACAAAGCTAGCTCACTAGTAAACACATGCCAAAAGCCTTGTAAAGACTCATGGGGAAAAATAACAATTCGCATCCAACATGTGGTCAACACATGGAATTCATTTCGAAACTCATTCACAAACATTTATTCACAATTCGGGTGAATCAGAGGATCACACTAAGCTAAAGAAAGCAACCAAATCTATAGAGATCATCATCGGAGGATTTTTGTTTTCTTTTATTATTTTTTTGGTGTGTTTTTTTTAATGCTCCTACTAACAATGCAAACTAAAATGTAAAAGAAACTAACAAAAGAACTAACAAAAGAACGAAACTAAAATGCAACCTAGAAGAAAACTAAATGCACTACTAAAACAAAACTAAAACGAAAACTACCAAAACTACAACTAAAAATATATACAAAGCAAAAACAAACACATCAAATAAAAACTAGCATCAAATACTAAATATGAGAACTGATTCCCCCATGCTTGAATCACACATTGCCATAATGTGGGCACATCATAATAAAAAGGGAAGGGGAGGAGTGGAAATCAAAATCAGAGAGGAGGAGGTGGAGGAGGATGGGATGGTTGTCCATAGGAGATATGCCAATCTCACCAGGTCTCTAGATATGCCTTATAGTCTTCGAAATATTGGGTCTGGAAAGCAAGCAACCCATGAAGCTCATCGTGGCGCTCTGGGACAAAGTCCCGAAGAGCGGCGCTCTCTGAAGTAACAAACTTTCGGAGGGAAACTTGCTCATCTTGAATGGATCTAAGGGTGTCTTGGAGGTCAGAATAGTCAGGTGGGAGTGGATGAGAGGATGAACTAGGTCCTGCTTGACTAGAGCGAGGGGCGGGTTGTTGGGGTATGGGTCCAACAACTTCATCATCTCCAGGTACCAGTAAAGGCTAGCTCGGTGAAGCAGAGTTAGTGCGATCGAGATTGAGAAGCGGCAAATGCTGGTCTCTGAGGTAAATCCAACACAAACAACCATTACAGAAATTCATAATTTCAAAAGCAGCATGATCAAGCTGCTCAGACCCAGAAACTTTATCTTCAGGATTGGGCTCAACACCCAAAAATCTAGCAATAGTAGCTATAATTCCACCAACGACTATCCGACCTTCAATGCTAACAACAGCACTATGCAATTGCCTAGCTAAAAATGAACCTGGGTCAAGTTGAACACCATCAAGCATACAGACAGAAAGTACAACTCAGACAATCTCAGGACATTCAGGCTATCGTCCCGAGCAAATAGAGAATAAGTAAGGATATGCTGAGCTACTCTAATGCAAGGGTTTCTGATATGTATACATTTCGATAAACTGGTACTGTACCTAACACTCCTCTAAAGTTCACTGCAAAATGCTCGCGGGGGACTTGGGGATTCGGTAAATCCATACTAGGTGGAAAACCGAAGATAATATTGAAGGTACCTAAGTTCAGTTCATACAATAGACCCTGCAAATAAAACGTTGTATATCCAGCTTGACATTGAGGTCCTTTAGTGACCTCGACATGGAGTGTACTTAAAAATTCTAAAGTCAGGTCCCAGTACGTATGCTCTTTGAGTTCTAAAAAGTGACTCATACGACCTCTTGTAAACAACCAAAGAATATCATCCAACATCCCAATCAGGCCAACAAATCCTCATCACAGTATCTAGTTGATACTACTACACATTCATTTAAACAATTGTACCTAGCAACATAATCGGGATGAGTCAAACCAAGAGGGTGAAGAATGTTACCTCTAGCATGCGCATTGGTTGATGTTCTGGATGTCCTTTGAGGTCAAGGTGGTGCTTGACTTGATGAACCAATCTCCTTGATGCTCCTTTGCCTTTTAGTTGGTGCCATGGCTACAAAATCTAACCAAAAACAAAACTAAAACCAAAGATAAGAAATAAAACCTAGAAAATTGAAGAAATTAAACAAAAAGATGAAGAATTTGACAGAGAAAAGGATAAGTATAGTGGATGAATGAGGGTGAAATGAATTGTGAATAAGAAGAAGAAAAGAGATGAGATTTTGTGAATAAAATGGGCAGATTAATTGAAAGGAAGGAATTTGGTGTAAAAATGAAGAAAAATGGAGAAGATTTGAGGGAGATTGATGGTGTTGGTTATGGAAGTTTTAGAGAGATAAGGGAGGAAGAGAGAGAAAGAGTCGTGTGAAGAAGATGAAGTGAGGGGAAAAGGAAAAGGCACCACGGTCAAAAACCTAGACGGCGGCCCATAGCAGTCCACCACTGACCGCAGCAGTCACCACGGATGGCCCGTGGTGTCTACTGGTACTCGTTTTTTTCTGGTTTTTCATTGTTGGCACCCCACGACTGTATTTCTAGTTTTCCTGACCATAGTGCCAACATTTTATTCAAATATTTTTTTCTGTTTTTGTTTGTTTCTTCTCTTTTTTTTTTTCTCTTCCTTTTTTTGTGGTTCTTTTTTTTTGAAAATATAACTGCGAAAAGTAATCAAAATCAAAACTATAAAAAGGGAAAAACAATGAAAGCTTGGGTTGCATCTCAAGAAGTAGTCTTTTAAGGTTAAGAGCTTAACCCTTATTCTAGGCTTGGTCTGATAAGCCTTATCGCGAACCACAAAGTCGAATTTCGTCAGTTGAAGGTACCATCTCAACAATTTTAGCTACATGCCCTTCATCTTCATAACTTGGTGCCATAACGCACTATTCGCATACAAAACAAATCGCTCTCTTGGCCCATCAGACGGGCTACCATCTACTTGCTTAACCCCTAGATCAAAATCGGCATCAAAACCTTTCAAATGGGGCATAGAGTGAACAACTTGTGCAAACCTGCAATACTCACTCGTCGAGAAATCATTAGAAACAGAGGCCTCAACCTCGGGCTTGTTAGGTGGCATAGGAGCAGAAAACTCTATCTAAACATACCCTTGGTCAGGGTCCTCATATGGAATCCATTCTGAATCAGGAGGATCTTCATCATTCAAGACATCCTCCATGTTATACTCAGGGAAAAGGGGTAATGCATCTAATATAGAAGAATGAGGAGAAACTGTATCCTCCTTCCTATGACTAAACACAGCAAATCTCCCTTTTACCTCAAAAGAAAGACGTCCCTCCCTCACATCAATATGGCAACCAGCTGTCGCCAAAATGGGCCTATCTAGGATAATTTGAGCATCATCAGTTTTAGGCATATCAGCTATAATGAAGTCTTCTAACACCCAAATATCTCCCATGTTAATAGGTACATCTTCTAACTTTCCTATGGGTTGTGTCATAGAACCATAAACCAACTGTAGTGGAAAAGGGGCGGCTAGTAATAGTCCTCAGTGCAGCTTATGAAACAAAGAGTAGGGTATTATGCTGACACTTGCACCTAAATCACGTAGACCTCTCTCAACCCCCACTTTTCCCACAATGCATAGGATAGGAAAACTACCTGGGTCAGTGAGCTTAGGAGGAAAATGGTTAGGATCTTAATAGAGTCATTCTCCACAAATGTCGCAGTCTTACCACCATAGTTATTCTCCATACTACCAGTCATAGTTATCTCTCTAGCCTCTTCCGTTGGTACTTCCTCAAAGTCAGTTAAGTCCTCTTCATCCTCTTTCATACTAACACAGTTACAGTGCTCTCGAGGGTTAGGTTCAGGTTTGCCAAGGAGTCTATCCGATGGCATAGACAAAAAAGCAGCTTTTTGGGCAATTTGGGCCTCTAACATCCTATTGTGGATTGTAAGCACATCAACCTTTGAGGCTAATTGCTTAATGTACCAATCCTATTTCTGTTGTGCCATAACCATATTTTCCATCATTACTTCCAAATTAGACTTTTGGGGCATCCCAGAAGGGAATGGAGGTCTTTGAAAACCAGGGGGTGCTCTAGCATTCATAGGGGTAGACCTGTCAAAAATTGACCCGACTCGAAGACCCGACCCGAACCCACCCGAAAATTTTGGGTTTTGAACATGATTTTCTCGACCCGAACCTAAAATAAACCGAACTCGAAAAACCCGCAAATTAGCGAGTCAAACCCGACTCGAACCCAAACTCGAACCCGAACCCGCCCGCTTGAGCCGAACATTACATCCTTAGTTTTTTATTTTTCTTTAATTTATCTCTTTTAGCAATAATGGTTAGTTATTTTTATTGAGTATTTTGAAAAGACATTGTATAACTATTGCATCTATTTACAAATTAAACAATAATAACCTTATTTTTTCTTCTCCATTCTCTGAAAATGAAACTGTACACAACTTTTAAATGAAAAAAAATTAAAAATAGGTATAAAATTGCATGGAATAACTGTCTAATCTTTTTTAAAAAAGTTAATTTAAAAGAAACGAGTATTAAAGATGCAAAAGTCATACCATTTATAGTTAGTAAAACAAATCTGCATAATTTTTTTAAAATTATTAATTTGTAATAATCTAAATTTTTGATGCTATAACTGCAAGATAATATCTTGTACTTCTTTTATTTAATTTTATTTGATTTTCATTCTGACTAGTCTTGAACTATGATACTAAAGGTAGAAACACGACTAGCCATATTTGTACTGCGGTCGGCCCATTAACAAAGTTTTACCTGATTTGACATTGGTAGGTTAGTTAATAAAAATATTAAATTATTAAAATAGGTTACTAGCGGTGAAACTGCTATAACCCATTAAAATGCTTTAGACGGGCTGCCTAATAAATGGTCGACCCACTATTAACCTTCTTTCAATGTACGGGTCGATCTACCCAAAATCAAGTGGGGCTTAATTCTTTAACCACCCATACGAGATGTTCATATATTATAATAAAATGTTTGAATATTTTAATATTCTTTTGAGAAATTACAATCATTATGCATTTTCATTAAATGCTCACAATCTTGAGTACTAAATACGTAGAAATTTTGATTTTAAAAAAAGAAAAATAACTCACAGAAAAGGCACTCTAAACCCGTTGGGTTGATCCGAAACCCGTAAAATCGAAACACACCCGCCTGCATTTTACCCGAACCCGAAATACACCCGATCCATATTTTTCCCGAACCCGAAATACACCCGACCCGCATTTAACCCGCCCGCCCGAACTGACAGGTCTACATAGGGGGCATGTTCACAAAGTTTGGATTCAACCTATAAGAGAGATTTGGATGATTCTTCCAACCCGGATTATAGGTATTACAGTAAGGGTCATTGGTTGGTCTTGGGTTGAAATTTTAAACATAATTAACTTCATTAAGGTCTTGGAAAAAAGGACTTCCAACTTGACAATGCAAAGATATATGCTCAATTGAACCATAAATTTCACAAGGGGAAGGGGCACTTGAGTTCACGGCATTAACATTCGTTTGGTCCAATCTTTTAGTGATGGCATCTACTTTAACAGAAAGTAAAGTAATTGCATCAACTTCTAGCTTACCTCCAACCTGCCTGGATTGAGCTTATTCTGTGGACCATGGAAAGCTATTAAGCGCCATCTCTTTGATAAGGCTATAGGCTTCATCCTCAGTCTCGCTCATCAGAGTTCCTCCCGCCGCCGCATCAATAGTGGACCTCACAGAGTGGCTCACATCATTATAAAAGGCCTAGATAATCATCTAGTGCTGAAGACCATGATGGGGGCACAAACGCAGTAGATCTTTAAAACGCTCCCAGGTTTCATAGAGCGTCTTATCATCTCGCTGTAGAAAGTTGGTGATTTGATTTCTTACGCTCGCTGTTTTGCTTGGAGGGAAGAATTTAGCGAGGAAAGCTCTTGTGAAGTCGTCCCAAGTAGTTATGCAACCAAACGGCAAAGAGTGTAACCGACCCCTCACTTTATCCCTCAATGAGAAAGGGAATAAGCGCAAGCGAATCGCATTACTGGAAACTCCGTTTAACTTTAGTCTATCGCACACCTCTAAAAATACCGAGAGGTATAGATTCAGGTCTTCCAAAGGAGTTCCGCCGAACAGAGATTGCTGTACCATGAAAATAAGTGCTGGCTTGAGCTTGAAGTTATTGGCATCCACAGCAGGTCAACTTATACTTGATGCGATCCCTTGGACTTCGGGAGTAACGAAATCTCAAAGGGTCCTTCTTTCTTCACCCGCTATGTTTGAATTCCTTCTTACCTTGCACCTTTGCTCTTCGATCCTTTACTTTTTCCTCCTTAAGCGAAAAGTCCTCTCAATCTTTGGATTGGGCTCTTACAAAATTAGACATCGTATAAACTAGAAAAAATTCCTGCAAGCACTTTCACCAACAATACCAGTGCAATTAAATAGGAAAAAAAATAACAAGAAAACAAAACAAAACAAAACAATAAAATGCTTAGTCACGTTCGTAAGACAACACTCAATAGTTAGCAATTTAGTCTCTGGCAACAGCGCCAAAAACTTGATCACTACCTGATGCAAGCGCACGGGTAGTCGTAGTATAGATAAAAGATATCATTCCTGAGGGACTAAAGTAATCTATCGAGTCGAGTCTTGTCAGAATAAGCTAAGCAAAATTCTATTTCTAGTGGTTTCGATCAACAACTGTAAATGAACTTGTCTAAATCAATAAGAGATAAATGTCTAGGAACTTTTACTATTATGGGAGAAAATTGGATCAAAATTAATAAATATGTGCTACTCTCTTATTGGTTAATTCTGAGGAATTGCAATCTTTTCTAGAAACTTGATCTTTTCCTTCAAAATCGATCAAATTTACCTAAACTAAACAAATGTCATTCTTTTGAACTAATTTGACTTAATCCAACTTTAAAGCCTTCGATTACTTACTAGCCCTCATAACATATCAATCTCTTTTTCAAGATGAAGTTATGCTATGTTTATTCAAGCAGCGCAACAACCAAGTGTTGTCTTTCGAATGCTCACTCGATTGTTTCAAGTGTGCAAGTAAATTTTGGCCAAAAATCAACTCAAAACAATCCAAACACTTGACAGAATGAAGTCAAACCAATCAGGAAAATAAGCACAGTTGAACAAACTAAAACATGATCTAACATCACAAAAACTACTAAATTCCTAGACTAAGAAAACTACTCAGACATGACTAATGATAAACAAACTAACCAAAAATTGATGAAAACTGAGCGGAAGGGGCTCGACTGAGATGACCTTTACCAAGGGCTTTAGAACCGCCTCAGGATCAAAACTCTTACACTCAAAACTCACACAAAAGCAAAAACAAACTAAGGAACAAAATTTAAGAGAAACTAAACTAAACTAATCTTCGCTAGGCTAATTCTACTTGCTTTGCTTGCTATGGATTCCTCTTCCTCACAGCTAATGCTGCTATTTATAGAAAATTCTAGTTGATCTCAGCCACAAAACTAATGGAAAATGAAGAGGTAGCAGTTACAGGCCTACCATGATCCGTGGCATCCACCAGGATCCGACCATGTTCTGCACTGGAACAGGTTTCTTGCTCTTTTCTTGCTCCACGGGCGTAGCAAGTCATAGATGACCATGAGGAAGTTCAAAACACAGGTTTAAAAGGAAAATGCTGGGTGAAAAGGCTAAAAATCCTACGAAACACATAAAACAACTATGGTCAAGCATAAATCAAGAATAGGAGAGTAAACAATGTCATTAAGTACAGAATTCTCCTAAAAATGAGGCAAAACATCCCTAAAAAGATGTACATATTAAGCACTTATCAAGGCATATGGCAGAGCCTTAGTCGGGTATTTTGGCATCAACAAGACCCGTGAGATCCGCAAGGAGCACTTCTATTGGCCCAAGATGGGTAGGGATATCCACAAGCTAATCTCAAGGTGTGCCATTTGTCATATGGCCAAGAGTCACTTCCATCAAGAGCTTTACACTCGTCTTCGATTCCTTTAAGGCCTGGGGATGACCTTAGTATGGACTTCATTGTGGCCCTTCCACGGACCACTCGAGGGAAGGATGCCATCATGGTAATTGTTGATCGGTTCTTCAAGATGACACATTTCGTTGCATGACACAAGTGTGATGATGCTACATATATTGCACATCTCTTCTTCCAAGAAATCGCGAGGCTTCATGGGATCCCAAGGACTATTGTATCGGATAGAGATATCAAGTTCTTATCATACTTTTGGAGGAGTCTATAGAGGCTAGTCAGGACTAAATTACTTTTTAGTACTACTTGCCACCCCCCCCCAAACTGATGGACAAATGGAAGTGACCAACCGCATACTCACTACCTTGTTGAGAGGCATGGTGAGTAAGAGCTTAAGTGATTGGAACACCAAGCTTTCCCAAGCGGAATTTGGCTACAACTGGACTCCTTCCTATTCTACTTCTCATTCACCCTTTGAGGTATGCTATGGCTTCAACCCTCTCATGCCTCTTGATCTCATTCCCATTCCTCAAAGAGTCCAAAATGAGCTTTAAAGTAAAGGAAAGGGCTAAAGCTATGAAGAAACTACATGAGCAAGTGAGAGCTCAAATTGAGAAGGTAAATGAGCAATATAAGACCAAGGCCAGCAAGAATCGAACTCATCTTGAGTTTAAACTGAGAGATCTTGTATGGCTACATTTAGGGAAGGAGAGGTTTCTTTCAAGGAGGAAAAGCAAGCTTCTAGCAAGGGGAGATGGCCCCTACAAGATTGTGCACTAGGTTGGAGACAACGCCTGTAAGGTAGAGCTTACAGGTGACATAAACATCTCTACCACTTTTAATGCTAGAGACCTTACTCCCTACATTAACGATGAAGATGAGGACATTGGAGATTTGAGGGAAAATCCTCTTCAAGTAGGGGTGGTTGATACAGAGAAAACCGTGAAGCCTAACCTCCTAATCAATGTCAAGGCTTGGGTTCAACATGGGTCCTTAGTCACTGGTAAGCACCTAAAGTGTATACCATTTTAGGGTCATTTTTGCTGTATTTTTAGGAAAATTATGTGCTTTATATTATAAGTTATACTCTTTTTCCCATTTTATGCTTTGGTATGGTTCTAGTCTATGTTTTGTAGGTTTTGGACCTTTTTACCCCAAATTTGATTCTAAATGAGATAATTTTGACTCTCCATAGATACCCCTAAGTTGCTATGCCCATGGAAGGGAGACATAATAGAAGAATGCGGAGGCAGTGGACGCCACAGTCTCTCCATGGTGTTGGCCACAGTCCGCGGTAGCTTTATTTCCCATGAGACTTTTTGTTTTCTCGCAGCTTTTTGACTTCCTGGCAG